>LNAC01000068.1:3126785-3269206 GCA_002007465.1 Ailurus styani
CCCTGAGATCATGACCTGAGCCGAAGGCAGAGGCTTTAACCCACTGAGCCACCCAGGCGCCCTGGATCTAGATTTCTATTCCCCACCCATTACCCACCCCTTCTGTGCCTCCCATGTGGAAGGATGAGGCTTCTTTGGAGATAAGAACGATCCTAGGTCATGTCTTCTAGAGACAGTCTTTACGCATGCAACCCCAAGGCCCTGTCTCTGCTAAGTAGTCTTCTTTCTCACAGTCCTGACCTATCCTCACACAACTGAAAACATCAAAACTACTAATTCTCTGCCATGTCATGTTGAATACGGCCTCAAGTGCATCTTTATTCCTCTTTTTCTTCCTTTCCTCCTTCCCTCCTTTTAACAAACATGCATTCATTTCATAGACCTTCACTGAGCTCCAATATGCAAGCCACTGTGCAAGGCTAACAATACAAAATAACTCAAGATCCCTGCCTGATCTTGAGCAACACACAGAACAGGGAACAAGAGAGACATGCTGTCTCACTGTCCTTTTCCACACCCTTGTAACACGAAATAGAAGCTCCTACACTCATAAATACACATCTAGAGCACATTGATGTATTATGTGTATAAATGGGTACATATGTATATACATAGTTTGATCCTAAAAATACCTCCAATCCCTTGGGGAAAGATCCTCCCCGACTCACCACACTGTCTCCTGGCATCCTTCCTATGTTTCCTGGTCTCTCATTGAACTCCAACAGGTTTTGAAGAATTGAACATATGCAAGGATGTTAAAGCCCACTCAGAATGGCAGACATAAGCTCATTGCTGGACGAGGGCTAACAGTGGTAGGAGTTGGGAATGAGCTCTCAAAGAGATGGAAGGACGTAAATAAAGGGGTTGTATATGCAGAGAGTATTATAAGGATGGGGGCGGGGACTAAGTACCAAGATTCCCTTCAAAAATACCTCGTTTCCAATTTTTCCCCCTAGAAACCTTAAATGTAATCTTTGGAACTAAATTGTATGAGGACAGATAATATCTAAGAAAATTCTTTCTGTATGTAGGCACCTCTTTACAGAAGCACCGGCCTTGGGACAGAACCTACATTTCTCACAGAGTGATGACAATCAGCTGGGTAGCTTTAAATTATCAGGTCCAGCCACAAATCAGGTGGGCCCAGACATCAGCATGGTTTAAAACTCCCTAGTTCATACTATCGTCCATCCCTGGTCGTATGTGATAAGTATCTATGTAGACATATGATTATTACTTGCATTCCTATCATCCTTAGCAAAAGGAAATTATTCTAAATAATTCTTTTGGTTTTGATAATGTCATCATCAAGAATTTATTGTAATAATATATAATGTACCGTTGAACTCCATTAAAAATAAAGACATATCAAATTGTTAAATAGAACCTATTATTAAGAAAACTGAAGCATAGAAGTTTTTTGGGTTTTTTTCATGCTTAATAATAAAATGGCCCTCCTAGAAAAATAGCAAGGTCTTGGTTAAACAGATGGAGTTTAGGTCAGAATAATGATGCAAAATTTTTATTCAAGCTTACTCCCTCCCACCCACGCCTTCTATTTTCTCATCTTCGTTTTATCTGGAGTCTGTGGTACAGAATTGAGATAGGTTAGCAATATGCAACACAAGTTAGTTTGGGTAATGCTGACTTTCAGGGACTCAAAAGTCTCTTTCAGCCAAATCTTCAGTAATTTGATAAGTATGGTACGTTAGCATCCGTCTTAGTCAGTAGTACGGGTCACGGTTGGTTTCCAAGTGCATTCGCACAACTGAAGAAGCCATCTCTATGCTGAGCTTGTGCTATGTGTACAACAGCTGCCGAAATTAAGGAAGGGCTTAGTCTTTAGAGGTATGCTTACAAGGTATGGAAACCCAGATTAGCTCTGGCATATAAACTACCAAAAACATTCTTGTTAACTGGGCAACATGTTTTCTAAAGGTGCAGAATCCACTTTGTTTCTATCACTTGTCAGAGTTAAGCATAAATAATGTACAAACAAACAAACTGTGCCAGTATAAAATGTAATATTTGTTTATGAGACACTTCCAGAATCTGACAGTGGCCCTCTGTTAACAATATTTAGGCCATAACTATATTGGCCAAATTTACAAAAAAATTCCTAAGCTTTGGGTAACGTTAAATAGCTTTAAAACTCCTCCAGTATCTGGTTTCTAATCTCAGACGAAATCGGGACAGAAGCACCCATTCTCATAGTCATAGCATCACAGTAAGAGCTAAGCAAAAAGAAAAATAAACTAAGAGATTGTTACATAGCAGGATAACATTCTCCTAATCTTGGGCTCCCTGGACTTCGGGATTTTTTGAACCAACAAAAATCCCTCCAAATGTTAGAAAATTAACAGAGCTACCGTTACTTTTCAAAATTTTGTCAAGAAAGAATATTAAATGAAAGGAATAAAACTGCATCCGTTATCATCATTACATCACAATACCATATAAATACCAACAGAGTAGAAAGTACAGAATCTCTCAACAAAGGATAATTCTTTAAAAAGAATACGCTTAATGAAAAACAATTTTCTTTGAATAGCTTATTTCCCTGCAGTACAGTGAAAACGTCATCACAGATCAGCCTGTGTCCACTGGCCAGTATTTGAGAATTACTGCTCAGAATGTGTTCATTTAGTCTCCTGCCCAGGAAAACTCTGCTTCCGATCACCTTGATACCTGAGCAGAGCTTCCCATCCAGCCCATATAAGGGGTGTCCAGTGCACTCAGGACAAATCCGAAAGTTTCTCTGCGCCCAGGGCAAAGCACACCACTTCACCAGGACTTGCAAGAACATTGGCAACATTAGAAGAGACATTTCCCTCAAGGATCACCATCTTCAATGCCAGGGTTCTTTTTACTGCTGTTGTTGTTGTTGTTGTGTTTTGTTTTAAACAGAAGTCCAGGCAGCAACCTTTAACCCACCCCCTAATCCCTCTGATTCAGAATAAGAATCCATGGTCAGTCAGTTTTGTAAAGTAAGGTTTTTCCATATTATATGGAAATTAAATGGAAGGGATGGAGGTATGCGTGATTTACATGTTTGTATATAATTGTTATTTTATGTATTTAGCCAAAACATGGAACTTTCCCCTATAAGATCATTTATTATGATATTCAGAACAATGGGAATGAAAATCTCCTTGCTTATGTTCTACAGTCTATAATAGCATAAGCCTCTGATCCACCATGCCTAAGATAAATTTACGACGGAATGATAAATATATAGTACCAAAACTAGCTTGTCTGTAGAACTACCTGATGATCTTGTTTTTCTGCCTTCAGGATGACATTTGGATTGTTAATTCTAAGGCAAATCTTTCATTTCCAAAATCTGAAAAGCACTTATTTGATTCAGTACAGAACACTGAAAATGTCCTGCAAATGAGCATACTACAGATTTAAACTATAGATTTTAAGTTCATTGTATTGGTCTAACTTTTCATTTATTTCAGTTTTTTTTCTTAACAGTACTGTGATCTTCAGTAAAGAATAAAAAAGACTTTATTGGTTCTGTTAATAAATATTTCTTTCTTAATTGATCTGTTTCAACTCTTTTCCAATGATGATCTCAAATCCATAGAAGCATTTCAGGGAATGCCAGTGCAAATACATGATTTCCCCCCAATTTTGCAATGCCCTACATCCATAGTTATCTCAGACTTTGAATTCTGTGAAATCACTGACAAGGAACAGAAGGTCCCAGAATGGTTGATGCAGAAAGATAACCTTGCAGGTTATGTTTCCCTCCTCTGATGTTATAGACACAACTCATGGGAAGACGTGCATAAAAAGGAAGCTCAAACAGGGCTTCTGTACCGGTAATAGGACAAAAAGCAGAGTGTCAGGCAAATAATGTTTGCATTTCCTGTGGGTTAGCTAGCTGAAAGAAAAAATTTAAAAAAAATTAACTTAAACAATTTGAAATTTCCCATCCAAAATTGAAATCAAAAGCTTTGATATAAGGTACTTTATTTGAAAAAAGAGCAGTTCAGCTTTACACATTTGTAGCAAACTAGGACTCTCTTCTCTGAAGGCCACACAGGGAGCAAGCAAGAGAGCATCAATTGCCCTGGCCAAATGGAACCTAAGAAGCAGCACTTCAACAACAGTCCTTATTTTTAGCCTCCTCTTGCTTTTTTTCTAATTTCCAACATTGCTTTTGTTCTTCTGTGATTGGCTGAAATAGGATATTTACCAACCAGCCTACAAATGATTATTTAATGCTGATACTCTTAAGCATAGTATTCAGTATTTGAAATTCAGATTTAATTCTGAGAAATTTAATCTGACATTATCATACAATTTACCAGATAAGACATGTACAGCTGCCTGAAAGAAGAAATGACTCCAAGTTCTGCAGGATTTGATTGTAGTTGAATTGACCATTTTAACAGATAAAAATGAAACAAACAGAAGTGTGCATTCAAAAGTGAGTTAGTCAGCCACCAGAGCATTAGAAAAAGTTACAGAGGCTCATACCGACAATGCTATCCAGCTCTATGAGAGGCAAATAGCCAAAAACTTTGAAACTCCCATTCCTATTATGAAGTAGGTATGTCAACCTAAATTCATTTACTATTTGATTCATCTTTTTCTTATTCTAGGCTCACAAAGCACACCTCTGTCAATAAATTAGATGCCCAGGTAGGACTGCCCAAAGTGAGTAAGTGTGCTTATAAGGCTGGTCCATGAGTTACATTTTTCACTCTAAACTAATAAGATGACATTCTGACTGCATATCAGTCATCCTGAACAATGGATTCACTCTTGATGTGTAATTGAAATCAGGCTTCCGAGACTGGGAGACTGAGGACCACATAGAACTGTGTTCAATTCCCCTAAGTACTCACCCGCTATTGAGACATGTTGGAAAAAGATATTGTTAACCATTAACATGGCTTTTTTTTTTCATTTTGAAACTTTTACAGACATCAGGTTTTAACACAACTTTATAAAGGTAGGGAAGTTTCACTAAAATATAGAGCTAACTCTGCTCCTGCCAAAGCACCTAGTCAACCTTGTTTGTTCCCTCCCTTGGATCAGTATTTCGTTTTAATATATATGCTTAGCACAGTGCCTAAAACACACTTGGTCCTTAGGAAATTGTTAATTTTCATAGTGCAGAAGATCACAGGGGAAGGGAGGAAAAAATGAATGGGAAATTATCAGAGAGGGAGAAAAACCATGAGAGACTCTTAAGTACAGGAAACAAACTGAGGGTTGCTGGAGGGGAGGTGGGGAGAGGGAGGGGGTAATTGGGTGATGGGCATTAAAGAGGGCACGTGATGCGATGAGCAGCGTGTGTTATAGGCAACTGATAAATTATTGAACACCACATCTGAAACTAAGGATGGACTATATGTTGGCTAATTGAATTTAAATTTTAAAAAAGAAGGAAAAAATTGTTAGTTTTCTACCAAAAAAGAGTGCTGTCTTTTAACAACAACAAAATGATACTTCATCTCACCAGCCTGAGCATTCGCCTGAAAAAAAAAAAAAAAAACCTTTTGGACTGTATCAAAGTTGTATGTGTCCAGGCAGTTTTTATCTTAATTTAGGACATTGGTTCATGAATGTTAAAAATAGTCCATAATATAGGCCAGAAACTGTTAAGTGGAAACGTCTATCCTAAGTATATGGTCTCAGGTACAGAAAATGTTATATGCAGAGTGACACTGGTTATCAGGAGATAAGAACCACTCACAGGGGAAAGGTATCTAAACTAATGAAGAGGGGACGCCTGGATGGCTCAGTCAGTTAAGCATCTGCCTTCGGCTCAGGTCATGATCCCAGGGTCCTAGGATCAAGTCCTGCATTGGGCTCCCTGCTCAGCGGGAGTCTGCTTCTCCCTCTCCCTTCGCCCCTCTCCACTGCTTGTGCTCTCTCTTTCTCTCTATCTCTCTGACAATAAATAAGATCTTAAACTAATGAAGAGTGTTTTCCAGAAACATGTCCTCCTTCATACCCCAAATCAGGAAAGACTCTGAAACTTCTCTCCTGCAAGCATTCATGGGTATTGACAGGCAACAGGACTTCTGCAGAAGACACTAGCAGAGAGTATCACCTCCAACACTTTCAGTAATGTATAATTTTTACACTTAGGAACAAGAACATCATGTCCAGCATAATAGGCATGGAACAGAAATCCTTTTATTTGAACAGCTCATCTTGGGACAACCAAAGCCAGAAGCCTGCAAGCTCTCCAGCCGTGACTACTAGCAGCCGCTCTGAGGCAGGTTGGGGCTGGGTCAAAGATGATGGATGGAGATGACATCAGGTCTGACCTGTGATGGGGCAAGACTTGGGAGCAGAGGAGGCGAAACACCAAGATAACAAAGAAGAGGACCTGGTCTAGACCTGGATCCTGCTCTGTTCACTCCTAAGAATTTTAGTGGAACTCTAGACAGGAAGAGTCAGCTGTTACCATAAGACGTGTACTCTAGCTATAACTATGCCCATATTAGGTATACCTGGATACATATCTAACTATTCTTACCTGTGAGCTAATTGGACATAATTACATAATCGATAGTTTTGAGATGAGTTTCTTCAAGTTAAAAGCAAACAGGTAAGTATACAAATAAATTGAAGATGTTGACAAGTGTTCTGTGTAAAAGAATGGAGTCTTACAAAAGAGAACAGTGGAGAAAAGGGGGAACTTCAGATGGAGCGGTCAGGAAAGACCTGGAAAGTGATAGTTGACCTGGGCTCTCAGGAGAAAAAAGATTTCTAGACAAGAGAGATATACGAAGGTCCCAAGGCAGAGGAAAACTCAACCCCGTCAAGGAACTGAGTGTAGTTTACCCAGGACAACCAGCGTGACAGAAGTGTAGTCCTTGATAGAGAAAGGGTCCAAAATGCAATGGGCAGCTTGGGTCAGGCAGCACAGCACATGGGGCCTTATGGGCCGTGGCAAGGGCCTTAGATTTTATTCTCTGTGTGAGGTAAAACCACCGAAGACACGTACATAGGATACTAATGAGATTTAAACCCTGTGGCTACTATGTGGGAAATGGATATATAGGGGCACAATAAACAGGGAAACCAATTAGGAATTTTTCACGGTGGAGATAAACTCCACAGGAAAAAAAAAGATAATAACGAATCAGCATTAGGTAACGACAATGGTAAGGAGAAGACACACATACGTTTCAAAGCTCTTCTGAAGATAGAATTGACAGGAGTTGGTTATTCACTGGCTGGCGGTAAGGGAGAGAGCAGTCGCAGCAGCGACTCCTGGCTGGCAGATTTGGACCACGGAGGTCTGGGGGAGCAGCATCCAAGTCTAGAGTGAGATAGACCCAAACACTCTGGTAATCTAGGAAAACCAGTCTAAAACGTCACCTTCAGGGAAGGGGGGTGGGGGAAAGACTCAAATAGGAACTATTTCTCTCAAGATGTGCACTCTCTGAAAATTGCAGTAAATTTGAAGAGCAGACACAGTGGGGTAGCATTAGTATTGTCTAGCATTTTGAGGGATCTTTCCTACCTGGTTGTCATGTTTATATAACATGAATCTGGGGTTGCCCCCCGGATTTCCACCCAATTAAAAAATAAGACAAAAAACAAACACAAAAACTAACAAAACACAGCACAAACAAATAAAAAACAGCCCACTGGAGATCAATAAGGCTGATTAGAGAAGTACGCTTCGAATCTGAGGTCTAAAACCTGGCTAACACTCCATACAGTCCACATGCCATCTCCATTCTAGCCTTAGGAAAGCTCAGTGGAGGAAAAGTGTAGGTTTTAAAGGCAGTCAAACCTACCAGGATCACTGCCTCATGCTAACCCAAGGCAGTCAGGAAGACAAGGGACAGAATCCTCGCTTACCTTCTTTGAATTTTGCTGTTTAGTTAGGAATCAAATACCGTGGAGACCAGACCCTTGTCACCCTCAGGTAAGGTAAGTTGCTCCTGCTCCAGGAGGAGTGGTGAATATGGCATATTCTGGCTTGCCAGAGACAGTTCTGAACAAGAACTAAGATTTAAAATAATTGGATGTCGGGCGCCTGGGTGGCTCAGTGGGTTAAAGCTGCTGCCTTCGGCTCAGGTCATGATCCCAGGGTCCTGGGATCGAGGCCCGCATCGGGCTCTCTGCTCAGCAGGGAGCCTGCTTCCTCCTCTCTCCTCTCTCTCTGCCTGCCTCTCTGCCGACTTGTAATCTCTCTCTCTGTGTCAAATAAATAAATAAAATCTTTAAAAAAAAAAAATAAATAAAATAAAATAATTGGATGTCTCTTCCTGGTCACACTACTCATTTGCCGTGTGTTCTGGTGAACGATCTGGTCTCTGTTAGGGATCAAGCCCAATGATGAAAAAGATAATGTTTTAGAAATCGTAAAAGGTATGAGTTTTATTCTTCTTGAAATTTTGCCAATGTCACTTACAATTTTATGTACCTTGAGAAGTGTGAGGCCCCTTAACATCTCATTACCTTTCTCTGGTCACTTAAACTTTCAGGGAGTAGTTCTTCAGCTACAAAAATGACAAGTTGTTCTTGGAGGTTTTCAGTCTTTCCCTGAGCAGGGGAATCCTTGTTTGGACACAATCTGAATCAGAAGGCCACATATAAAAGTAATGAGAGCTAAGTTACCTGTTGGGAGGCCTGAAATTCTGAGGCTCCAAAGGAGCAGTCTCTTCCTTTCCAAAGTTCATGACCCTGTTGCTACGCCCTCACATCCTAGAAACAAAGTATCCATGTATCCAAAACGTCAATCAGTGGTTCTTCCCTTTGACAGCAGGTTGAAGGAAGCAGCTTCACTCTTCAGCCATGTCAGATGGAAGAGAAAAAAAAAAAAAGCAAAAAGCAAACAGATGAGGGGATAAGAACCACCCCCCCAAATTAAAAGACAAAAAGATGAGAATTACCAGATAGATTTGATTGATAATAAAAACTGTAACAGAGCTAACTTTTATTTCATTTCATGCACCAGCTTTACATATATATATTATATATTTATATATAATATATATATACATACATACATACAAGTTTTTGTACAAGCTTATGCACTTTTCCTTTTAAGAGAGGGTGAGAGAGTGGTGGGGAGTGAGGAGCTGAGAGAGAGGGAGGGAGAGAATCACAAGCCGGCTCGGCACTGAGCACAGAGCCCACTGCAGGGCTCGATCTCATGACCCTGACATCACGACCTGAGCTGAAATCAAAAGGTGGATACTTAAGTGACTGAGCCACCCAGGCGCCAGAAACTTGTGCTGTTTTCTATACTATTTACTTGCTTCTTTGGACTTCTGTGATTTGTGAAATCCATTTTAATCTAAAGACATTTGCTCTTCCACATGAACAATTAGAAAAGAAAACAGAAGTTTTTAGAGAGACATCAAAGAGCATGTACTTCAGAGTACTGAGGCTCCTAGCTTCACGAATTCTCATTTTCTCCAATGTTGGTTTAGCCCTGCATTGAATTAGGCTGTAATATCGCATTATATGATAAAGCATCATTTAACAGGAAGTTATACTCTTTTATGTTATGTTTGCATTTCATTTCCACGCTACTTTTTAGAAAATAAGTGATAAGTAGAAGCAGAACAGGTATTTGTAATTACTCATGAGTCATTTGCTCTCGCGTAATTTAATAGCCACAGATCTTTAATATTTATAGCACATGTTGAAGGGATTTAACATATGTAGTGATCTTCACCAAGTAACTCCATACTCTTCTTGAATACAAAGATGTAAATTTTGCCACCATTTATGCAACCTGCTAAAAATCTTGCTATTAATTCATGTGAATGACTTTCTCCTCTAAAATTTTAATTAAAATACAAATGCTTTGCACACTTCAATCTGCAATATCCCACACATGCATTTTTTTAATGCGACTGATCAGTTGGATAAGAGGGGATTTCTCTGTAAGTAAGATGCTTTCTCATACCTGAAAATTCCCACAAAGCAGTTACTTTTATGTAAAACCCCATTCAAAAACTAAATAACCATCACACAGCAAGTTTCTCAATGGCAATGGTATTCTCTTCACTAGCCAGTATATTTCAAAATGTGCTATAATAAGAAAAGGGGAGTAGAAATCTATTAAGGTGAATAGGTAATAATAATATAGTCTAGGCAACTAGAATTTGAGAGAAAAACCATGTCATAAGTAAAGTCAACATTAATAAAGAAACAGTAGCTTCAGAAAATGTATAACTACAATCAAAACCATGCATAACTTAGGGTTTCTGTGAGAGTTGTTTCTCAATGCAGAATACTTTGACTATCAATTATAATAATAGAAAGTAGTTCTTTTTCAACCCCTAAGTCTAAATCACTCCAAAGCTTCCTAGCATAATACAACTGATTCAGAATGTTGTCATATATTTTGAAATTTTGCATTCCAAAGTAAGTTTTAAAATTTTATTAAGATACTTCTTTAATTGGCTAACGTTTTTCTCCAGAACAGTAACAAAAATAGTTGGAGTAATAACCCAGTAATACTACTGTGTTTTCCAGAATCTTTAACACACACACACACACACACACACACACACACCCTTTGTTCCTTTGAACCGTTCTTCACAGGCAACTTTTCAGCTGTGTCATTTTATTACTATAAATCATTAGAATGCTAAATATCTTTTTACCATCCTGCTTTTTAATACTACTAAGAATTCATCAATAATTTTGGGCTATTAGAAAGCAAAAAATAAAGATTTTTCTAGATCCATTTTTCAAAACAGAGTGCGCGTTTTCCTAAAGGGATGAAATAGAAATGTTTGATTAACTGACACTCAGAAATCATTCCTGAGCAATCTGTTAGAATTTCTTTCCCTTTACAATGTTTTCTGTTCTATGCTATCAAGAACTATGAATCATAATTTCTGGCAGCAAAAACCAAAGGGGGTGATAGGCTCTATTAGCATCCTAAAAATATGCATGTCCTAATGCTCTCTTAAAATGTGTCTTCTCAGAGATGTTTCAGATTTTCTCAGCCAAGCAAAATGACATTAACTAAGACCCTGGCATGAAGATTTGCTTATTTTAGTTTGCTTAACAATGTGACCATAGCACAAAAATATTGCTACTCAATGGCAGATAAGTTACTCTGTCACATTCTGACCTATTGTTTGTTAACTTCATATGATAAGTGATCACTCACATATGAAGACAAGAAACTAATTCCTTCTTTATAGGGTAAGAGAGCATCCCCTCTTTCTGTTTTAAAGTAGCCTGGTTAAAATGATGGCGCCCCAAACCAACTGGGAATAATTGAGAACAATTAACAATTTAAACCAAAACAGCATAATGCATCTACCTCAGTAACTGATAAATTTCTGGGAAAAAAAATCAAAAGTGCTACTAATATATTTCTTGTGTCCAGCATTGCACAAGGAAATTTGACTTTAGTTGCCTTTTCCCTCTGAAAGTTTACTACAGGATTCCAGGAAGAATTTCCTAAGAGAGAACAACATTTGGCAGCCTATTTAGCAGACTCTTATAAAGGATGAGTAGAATGCAGAAAAGGTCAGACTGAAGTCAAAAGAGGATGTCTTGTTATTCTGATGTTACACCTTTGAGGCAAAGGTCTTAATACCTTTTCAGAAAATAAAAAGCAACAAAATGAATACTTTTCTCTGCTAAAGACAGGAAGAGGACAGGGGTCATGTAATTGCATCTCTTGTTTGCATTGTTGCTCCCATTTTCTCTTTTTTAATAGAAGACGACACATTGAGCAAAGAAACACTGCCTACTGATTTATTTCATCTGACTAGTATACTTATATACTTCCAAAAACAGAGTATACTTTAAGCAAGGTAAAATGGAAATGCTTAATGAATTCAGTGGGGAAAGAAAACTAAAGAAAAAAATTTTAAGTAGCAAAGAACACAGAGAATTCTGGAAATAGTTCTAATAGTGATAAGAGGAAAAATGGAAAATAAGAAAGGAAAAGAAACTTCCAAGAGCATCTCTCAACTTGTAGTCTAGAGAATAGACTCCAACTAGCAGAGTGGGAAACAGGGACAAAATAGGAAATAACAACAAAAGACTTACCATTATTTTATGCCAGGATCATGCCTAGAAATGAGGGTTTATTTATTCCATTACATCAGCATTTCCAAAGATGTTTCTTGAAACGTGAATTCTATTGTGAGATTGCAATTTATTGCCAAAACAACTAATTTCTATAATCAAAATGTTGGGATACACTGTATTAAGCAATGTGGATGTGTTTCTTAATTACACAACTTTCAGTCTTTAACATGCTAACGAACTTTATGGTTTTCCAAGAGAAACACATGCCATGTTTCTCAAACTTACTTCACAAAGGAAATTAGACAGAAAGAGAGAGAGAGAGACAGAAATACAGCACTTCTAGGGAATGAGAACCCATAGAATGCAGACTGGGACTTCCCAAGAATTTTTTTTTTCCAACACATAAAATTCACACATCACACTGATGAGGAGAAATAATTGTTTTCCTTCAATTCATTCATTTAAATTTTCATCATTTTCTGCATGAATGCTTTCTACATATTGTAATTATTCAATTAATTACATTAATGATTATAATCCCTATACAATATTCTATTACTATTTTATAGTCCCTTTCATTCAACTCCTTCATAAATAAAAACATAAAAAGTGCTAACCATAAGACACTATTTTAAACTTTATTTATGACAAAGGTATCAAGCCGAGTGATGTGGGAATACATGCCTACCTGTTTTGCTAGGGACTTCAAAACACAGGAACCAAAGGAACTTGACTTAAAATAGTACACAAAGCATGTGAGTTAATTGACTATTTATCCAAGATCTCACTTCTTTTCAAGTAATATGTTTAAAGTATTTTATTTTATAAAAAGATTATTTATTTGAGAGAGAGAACAGAGTGAGAAAGAACACAAATGGGGCAGAGAGGCAGAGGGAGAGGGAGACACAGGCTCCCCACTGAGCAGGGACCCCAATGGGGGGCTCCATGCCGGGCTTGATCCCAAGACCCTGGGATCATGACCTGAGACGAAGCCAGACACTTAACGGACTAAGTCACCCAGACACCCCTAAACTATTTTAAAATATCATCAACTGTGAGATACATTGTGATGTAAGAGATGTCAAAAAGGAGAGGAGAAAGTATATATCTAAACATCAACAACATACAGTGTGTGTGTGTGTGTGTGTGTGTGTGTGTGTGTATGTAATAATAAAGTAGAGCAGGAGACAAGCTATATGGACAAAAAGCACATCCTAGAATATGTACTAAAGGAACTGCAGTTTAGAAGAAAAACAATCTGCAAGGCAGACTTCTAATAAATCTGTGCTCAGAAACTGCAGGTAGGATGGATGGGAGAGGAGAGAGGAGAGGAGAGCAGGCCAGAAGACAAGAGGCACTGATGAATGACTCTCCCCCAAAAACTGGACACAGAACTTCTAGAAGTGGGCATTTTCATCCCCCAGGCAAAACAGACAAATGGAGAAACACAATTCTTTGCAAAATAGAATGAATGATCTCCTTAGGGAGAATGAGGACAATTATTCTGGGTATGTTAAAATGCTAACTAATTATGCATGAGATCTTTAATTTTTTTGAAAACTTTAATTTTTTAAAAAAATAAGAGAATCATATTTAAAAAACAAGGATATAATTAGAGCTTTTCAAAATAATTTTTTAAACTTTGTCAAAATTAAAAATTTAGAGTAAGTTTTAGCAGAAATATTAGAGGGATGTAAAACAAAAAAAGTCCTTTCAGATTTAGTCTGAGGAAAATATTTAAAGGATCAATTCAGGAATCCCAACATCTGATTAGGAAGTATAGAAGAAAAGAAGGAAATCATTAACGAAATAATAGGAGATAAAATCTTAGAGTTGTCAAGACCAACACTAAAAGTGCCTACCAGGTGCCTAGAACAATTAATACCAAAAAAAAAGTAACTCCCTTAGACTCAATAGTATGAGAAGCTAAAACACCAAGAATAAAGATATGATCCTAAATAGTTCACAGAGTCACTTAAAACACAATAAGGATCAGATAGTATCAAATTCTTCAATGGCATCATAAGAGGCTAAAAGATAATGGAAGCATATTTTAATACGATTTTTGTAACCATTCAAAATAGCTCAACTTATCATAGGACAGAATAAAGACATTTCCCCAAATTTTGAGTATTTTTTTAAAATGTATAAGTCCGTTTTAGGGTGTATTTTTAGCAAAATAAAAGAAAAAGCAACCCAAAGATTCAGGAAATAGTGCATTTAATTCAGAAGGGGCTCAATGTATACTCCCAAGCCAAATTGAAGCAGGAAGATTAATGGCTCAAAAACAATTCTCAGAGGGAAATGAGTGTAAGAGGATATGCACAAGTAATCATTACTACTGCTGATGAGGGAAAACCCTGAAGATTGAATAAAGTCATTTGATAAGGGGTATAAAAGAGAAAACCAGGAAAGAATATCCAATGGGAAAAAGACGGTCTCTTCAACAAATGGTGTTGGGAAAACTGGACAGCTACAGGCTAAAGAATGAAACTGGACCATACACAAAAATAAATTCAAAATGAGATAAAGACCTAAATGTAACACCTAAAACCATAAAAATCCTAGAAGGGAGCACAGGCAGTAATTTCTTTGACATCCGCTGTAGCAGCATCTTTCTAGCTATGTTTCTAGAGACAAGGAAAATAGAAGCAAAAAACCAAACTATTGGGATTACATCAAAATTAAGTTTCTGCATAGTGAAGGAAATAACCAGTAAAACTAAAAGACAGCTTTTGTATGGGAGAAGTTATTTGCAAATGACATATCCAATAAAGGGTTAGTATCCAAAATATATAAAGAACTTTTACAACTCAACACCCCCAAAAACAAATGATCCAATTTAAAAATGGGCAGAAGACATGAACAGGTATTTCTCCAAAGAAGACATCCACATGGCCAACAGACACATGAAAAGATGCTCAACATCACTCATCATCAGGGAAACACAAATCCAAACTACAATGAGAAATCACCTCACAGCAGTCAGAATAGCTAAAATCAAAAACATAAGAAACAACAAATGTTGCTGAGGATGTGGAGAAAAAGGAACCCTCTTGCACTGTTGGTGGGAATGCAAAATGCTACAACCACTCAGTATGGAGTTTCCTCAAAAAATTAAAAACAGAACTACCCTATATTCCATACCCTACTACTGTGTATTTATCCCCAAGACACAAAACACTAATTCAAAAGGATACATGCAGCCCAATGTTTAGAGCGGCATTATTTAAAATAGCCAAATTATGGAAGCAACCCATGTTCATCTAAAGATGAATGGATAAAGAAGATGTGATATATATATACAAATTATTCAGCCAAAAAAGAACAATGAAATCTTGCCATTTGCAAGGACGTGGATTGAACTAGAAAGTATAATACTAAATGAAATAAGTCAGTCAGAGAAAGACAAATGCCATATGATTTCACTCATATGTGGCATTTAAGAAACAAAACAAATGAGCAAAGAAAAAGAGAGAGAGACAAACCAAGAAACAGATTCTTAACTATAGAGAACGAACTGATGGTTACCAGAGGGGAGGTGGGGAGGGGATGGGTGAAATATCTATTGGGGATTAAGGAGTGCACTTGTCATGATGAGCACCAGGTGATGTATGGAAATGTGGAATCGCTATATTGCACACCTGAAATTAATATAACATTGTATGTTAACTAATACTGGAATTTAAAATTTTAAAAATATTTAAAAAAGAGAGATCCTATTTAATTTATCCCTGGAAACATTCTCCTTTGAATACTAGAGAGTGAGCTGTATTGAATCCATAAATGTGAGGAATAAAAGGGATCCTAACAAGCACTCTATGACTTTACAATGAATAATGGAGCTACCATAACAACCTAAAATGTGTTCATTTTTTTCAGTTTTTAGAATCAACACATACAAATCACAGAAGACTTAACTTTTTCCGTTATGAAGATTACAGAATAGAAAGATAGAGAGTATATGTTATAAAAATACAAAAATGCAAAAGTAAAGTAACATCAATGATGCTGAATTGGAATTGTAGGTATCAGTATTATGTCACACTTTTAAATATATATGCATAAATATATAAACATTTATATATGTATAATTACGTTACACATAAATGTATGATATTTGTAATGTATATGCATATCTTTATATCCCTATATAAATGTACATATACACATATACAGATACACATTTTAAAATAAATATATGTGGATATGCATACGAACACACATATACCTATATGGAGACACATGTACATAAATCTCCTAGTTATGACCGCTAAGAGGACTTAGCAGACTTAGCACCCAAACTTGATTTCCAAATATTCTCCAAGAACACATGGTTAATTCCAGACCATATTGGGGAAAATGTAAGATGAGCCTGAAACACTGTGCCATGGTAGAAAATAGGAAGTCCTCAAAGAATGATGAGAATATACCAAAACAGCCACTCAAGGGTCTCCCTTAGCTAAAGGTGAGCATTAAAATAATGATAATTGAAGATTATGACTTATTAAACAAAATAAGAATCCATAAATCCAGACTAATTTAAACTAATTAATTAATATCTTTTAAGTGAGGGTGTGACATAAAATCAGACATAGCAGAACTGAGGAGCTGTAAAGGAAAAGGACAGAGTGCCACCGTCTTACAAAATAAAGGCAAGTGACACTGTCTATTCGTGATGCAACAAGATATTAAGGTTAATATGTTGTTTGAAATTACAGAAATGAGCAAAGGCAGAACTGTGAATGTAATTATATTGGGAAAGCTATGACACGAATATTTGTGTCCCATGAAAATCATATGTTGAAATCCTAATCCCCCAAAATGATAGTATTAACAGATGGGGTCTTTGAGAGCTACCGAAGTCATGAGAGCGCAGCCTTCTTTAAAGGGATAGATAAAAAAGACCCCACAGAGCTCCGTAGCCCTATCTACCCCATGAAGACACAGCAAGAAGGTGCCATCTGTGAACAGAAAGCAGGCTTTCGCTAGATACTAAATCTGCCAGCACTGTGATCTTGGACTTCCCAGCCTCCAGAACTGCGAGGAATAAATTTCTGTTGTTTACAAGCCACCCAGTCTGGTGTATTTTGTATAGTAGTCTGAAGGGGCTAAGACAAGTAGAGAGAGGGGAAGGAGAAGATGTAAATTATCGAAATCCTTAGGTATCAGGTCAGAAAGTTAATAGAGAAAATAGGGATATAACCATACTATTTAAAAGTATGAAAAGTTTGGGGACTACTGCATTTTATTATAAACCTGAGTACTCCGTTTCATTTTTGAGCTTCTGCATGGATTCCTTTGATGAAAGTTTTAAGAAATGTGGGTATATATACATATATCCAAATCCTACGTCCTTCCCAAGGTCACTATTGTTTAGCATCTCTGAAAGGCCTTAACCTTTATCATAGTTACTTTTCAGCCTTACTAATGATTGAAATATGAGTACCATAGGTTTATAGGTTCGTAAAAAAGAATTATGCTGCCTTATACTTACTCCAATTTGTCCCAACCAAGTATGAAGTATTACCACATAGCTCTCATGTACTGGGATTTTAAAAAATAAATAAGAATTTGATTAAATCTCCTTTTCACCTTTATTTTTCTGCTTAGAATTGTCTAAAACTTTTCATTTTCTTATAGTTAATTTCTATCTTTGATAATTTCATCAACTTGTTGGAAAAAAAATCACTCTATATTCTGATTTTTAAGATTGTCGCTCTGTGTGCTTATTTTTATTTTTACTCTATTTCTTATTTATTTTTTAAGGTTTTTTTTTTTTTACTAAAAATTTTATTTCTTTATTTGAGAGAGCATGAGAGAGAGAGCGCGAGAGAGTGAGAGCACGAGCAAGCACGTACAGGTGAACTTCTGCAGGAATGTAAGGGATTGGAGGGCAGCAGGGGGAGAGGGAGAAGAGTGCTCATCCCAGGACTCTGGGATCATAACCTGAACTGGAGGCAGACACTTAACCAACTGAGCCACCCAGGTGCCTCAGTACATTGAAACTGACTTTTTTTCTAGATGTGTATTTCTGAGTTTTAACACGTGAACAGATTAATGCATCCACCATCACAATTAGGATATAGAATAGTTCCCTCACCTCAAAAAACCTGCCTGTGCCACCGATTGGGGTCATTCTCACCCTTTCCTAACCCCTGACAACCACTGATCTACTTTCCACCGCTATACTTTTGCTTTTGAGAATGTCACCTACATGGAATCAAACAGTATGTAAACTTTGAGACTGAACTCTTTGACTTGGCATAATGCCTTTGATTCATCCAAGTTGTCTGTTATCACTAATGAATTCCTTTGTTGTGCTTGGTAGTATTCATTATATGGATATACCACCGTTTGTCTTCCCATTTGCTTTCTCAAGAAGATCTGTGTTGTTTCCAGTTTGATGCCAATATGAATAGAGTTGTTACAGACAGCCACGTACAGGTGAACTTCTGTGGGAATGTAAGTTTTCATTTTTCTAGGAAAAATATCTAGGAGTGAGCTTGCTATGTCACACAATGTAGGCACACTTAGCTTTACAACAAACTGCCAAACTCTTTTCCAAAGTGACTGTATCATTTTGCATTTCCACCAGCAACGTACAAGAGTTCCAGTTGTTCCACCTCTTTGTCCATGCCTGGTATTGGCAGTATTTTTATTTTACCCAGGCTAATAAATGTATACTGGTGCTGCAGTCTTTCACTATTATGTATGATGTTAGCTTGCTGATGTCCCATATCAAGTTGAAGTTTCCTTCTACACCTAATTCACTGAGAACTTTTATTATGTATGAGTTTTGAACACTGAAAAAAACCTTTTTTGTGTTACTTAATATGATTACATGATTTTTCTTCTTTAGACTATTAATAAATGGTCTGTACTATTTTCACTCTCAAAAATTCTGACACTGTGTGGGTTTTTTCTCATACCCACCAATCCTCCAACACTCCAGACCCCAAAGGGGTGCCCTACAATTCAGTTCAGTCCTGACACTTACTAACCTGGAGTTAGCATCAGAAACCACGAGTTTAAGGACTAAGTCCCACAGGCTACTGTCATTTCTGATGCCATCACAAATATTGGGTGCCCAGAGGACTCACACTTCTGTTCAACTTTGCTACAAAGTAGGGGGTTTCCACAGTCCCTGCCCTTTCAGGTTCTGTAATTTGTTAGAACAGCTCATCAAACTCAGGAAAGTGCTTTAGTTACTATTACTGGTTTATTATAAAGGCTATAGTTCAGAAAAGCCAAATGGAAGAGAGTGTAGATCAAGGGATTGGAGGAGAAGGGTGATGCATGGAGCTCCTATGCTTTCTCCAGGCTCGCTACCCTCCCAGCATCTCAGTGCGTTCACCAACATAGGAGCTCCCTGACCCTTGTCTTTTTTTTTTTTTTAATTTATTTATTTGACACAGAGGTCACAAGTAGGCACAGAGGCAGAGAGAGAGGAGGAAGCAGGCTCCCTGCCAAGCAGGGAGCCCGATGCGGGCCTCGATCCCAGGACCCTGAGATCATGACCTGAGCCGAAGGCAGAGGCTTTAACCCACTGAGCCACCCAGGCGCCCTGACCCTTGTCTTTTAAGGGGTTTTTATGGAGGTTCCATTACATAGGCATGATTGATGAAATCATTGTCATTGATAATTAACTCAATATCTAGCCCTTCTCCCCTCCTTAGAGATTGGGGGGCAAGCGGGTTAGGCTAAAAGAGCCAATGTAATCATTCCTTAATATTCCATTCTCACACTACCTAGGAGCCTCTAGCCATAAGTGATCTCATTGGCAAACAAAAGATACTCTTCTTGCTCCATAGATTCCAAAGGATTTTAGGAGCTCCATGCTATGAAGTAGGGATGAAAACCAAATATATATTTCTTATATATTTATATATAATATATATTATTATATATTAGTCACATATATAAACCAACCACAGATGGGTTTCACTGATTGACTATCAAACACAAAGCCAACCTTGCATTCATAGGATAAATACTACTTGGTCATTCTTTTATACATTACTGGATTTGATTTGTTAATATATTTTTTAAAGATTTTATTTATTTATTTGACACAGAGAGAGAGAGATCACAAGTAGGCAGAGAGGTAGGCAGAGAGATAGGAGGAAACAGGCTCCCTGCTGAGCAGAGAGCCCGATGCAGGCCTCGATCCCAGGACCCTGAGATCATGACCTGAGCCAAAGGCAGAGGCTTTAACCCACTGAGCCACCCAAGCGCCCTTGGTGATATTATACATCTGTGTTGTAAGAGATGTTGAGCTATAATTTTCTTGTATTTTCCTGCTTTTCCTATCACAATGTTAATTTCATACCACAAGTTGGGAAGTGTGTCCTCATCTTCAAGAGCTAGTGTAGCCTTGGTTTTGTTTCTTCTATTTTTGCTAGAATTGGCAATAAAACTATCTAGGCCTAGAGATTTTTTTCACAGGTTTTTAATGATGGATTAAGTGGTTTAATAATTACAGAACTATTTTGGCTATTTATTTCACCTGAAGAGAGTTTGTGGAAATTTTTGGTTTGGTGAAAGTTGTTCATTTCACCTAGCTTATTGAATTATGTACATTGATCTATTTATATCATTCCTTTTTATCCTTTTTATTTCTTCAGTGTAGTAATAGCCTTCTTTCATTCCTGCTCTTGGTAGTTTGTGACTGTTTTTAAAGTTTAACAGTTTGATTATGATGTTTCTGGGTGTGAATTTCTTTGAATTTATCATGTTTGGGGCTTATTGAGCTTCTTGAATCTTTACATGTCTATCTTTCATCATATTTGGGAAATTTCCAGCTACTATTTCTTCAAATATTTTGTTCAATAGTATACTCTTTCTCTTCATTTTCTGGGACTCCCAGAACATGAATGTTAGATCTTTGGTGTTATCCTGAGTCTCTTCATTTTTCCCTTTTTTCTCTATTCCATAGATTGCATACTTTCTATTGACTTATCTTCAAGTTCACTATTTCACTCTTTCATCTTCAATTATTGAACCCATACTGTGAGAGTTTTATTTGTGTCTTTGCTGTTTTCTTTTTGTTTGCTTACTTTTGCAGAGTCTAGAATATTATATTTTTAGTTCTAAAATTTCTATTTGGTATTTCTTTACATCTTTTAGTTTTTTGTTTAGAGTTTCTCTCATTTGCTTCAAGAGTGTTTATCCTTACTTCTTTGAGCACTTTTGTAATAGCTGCTTTATAGTTTTTGCATGATAATTCCAATATCTTAACCATTTTAGTACTAGTGTCTGTTCTTTGTCTTTTCTCATGTGAATTGGGTTTGGCAGGGGTAGGGTATAGTTCTTGCTTGCCAATGAATTATCCATTATATTTAGACACTTTGAATATTACCTTGTGAGACTCTGGGTCTTATTTAAATCCCATGGAAAATGTTGATATTTTGCTTCCATAGGTGGTCAGCCCAGTTGGGATTAGACCCCATGTTCTAACCAGCTTCCTGTGGCTTGTGTTTTCAACATACATTCCAGTTTTCAATACTTTCGCAGTGTTATTTACATCTGTCTCCTGTGTTTGCTACTTAGCAGGCAGTCTAGACCTGGGCAATTGCCCTTCTCTTAGTTCCATTCTCAAAGGATGTAGTACATTGTTTATGATTAGATCCATTCATGTGCAGCAAAAGTGAGTACAGTAATTCATAAACGGTTTTATGGGATTGCTTTCCAGCCCCTGTATATCCATGATCTCTTTGATACTTACCAATTCCCTAGGACTGCCTTTTCAGTTCACCAGAAATCTCGAGCTTTAGTTACCCACCCTGACACAAACTTCCCATGACTGCATCTGCATTCAGAGACAAGCAACAGGAGGACAAAGACAGAAAAAAATACTGAATGTTCTCATTCCTCAACATTTGAAGCACTTGTGGACCTCTGCAGTCATCACTGCTCCTACCACAGGGTCCTTTTCCTTGTCCTGTTCCTGGAGCCTGAACTAGAGAGCTTCCCCTCAGGTTCTCTCTCTCAGTATGGTACTAACTTCCATGCCTCATGCTACTTGAATCCAGGCTGGGATACCCTAGGGGGGAAAATTGGTAAACTCACTATTGGTTCGGTGGTACTTCAAATTCTAGTAAACTCCTCAAATAGCTGTTCCATGCATTTTGTCCAGGTTTTATAGCTCCATTTATTAAGAGTGACAGGTTGGAGTATTCTAACTCCATTTTACCAGAACTGGAACCCCCCCCCCCGAGTGCTTCTTCTTTAAGTTAAACTTATTAAAATCATTATTACTTTAAATTTAGTTTCTATCAAAGGCTTATCTGTGTGTGTGTGTGCGCGCGCGCACACACGCACGTGCGAGGGAGAGAGAGAGAGAGGAGGGAGGGAGGGAGGGAAGGAAGGTGGGAAGGAAAGAAAGAGGGGAGAGAAGATGAAGAAGGAGAGAGGAAACCAGGGAAGATAGAAAGATAAACATTAATCTCAAACACCTGCCTGGAGTGAGATGAAGACAACTTCTTTAAGATATGACAAATTATTACTCTTGTCTAGGAAAGAGATCATTATGAGGAAGCCAGATTTCCTAAATACACATGTAAAAGTTATACTTTTCATCACACAGTTTTTGCCAAGTGAAATAAAAGTGCCACTTTATTTCTGAAAAAAATAAATAAGGCAAAAACTTAATTTAATGTTTATCCTGAAAACTTTGGAGGATGAGGTGAGAACGCCTTCCTTGGAAAGGTTTTCAAGAAAGAAATTCCCAAAGGTTATTAAGTCAACGGATGAAACATAATATCACCTTGGGGAAGGGGGTTACACTTACAATTTAGAAATGTAGTCCCAGGTTTTTCTGATAAACTACAGTGGGCTGAGAATAGAAGTTTTGACTTTAAAAAAGTTTCAACCCATGTATATCAAATGTTCCTAAGTGTTTAAACATTTACATCTCATCGTATAATATTATATAAAGTAAATAGATTAGAAATCACCATTCATGTTGAATTCTTTCAATCTTAAAAGTATATTTTTTCCCAGACTTAAAAGTATATTTAAATGGTAAACCTATTAAAGCTCTATTCATACTTAGGAAACTATTCTGAATAAATGACTCAGTCCATAAATTCAAAACTTATTCCTTTTCTATGTATATTTTCCCCACTCTATTGTGTTCTTAAACTGGGAAAACCAGAATAAAATCCACAGTACTTCAGAGCTAGACACTGCATAAGGATAAAGTAAAATTTTCATTTTGTACATCATCTGAGGATGTTGTGAAGAAAAGGAATTTTAAGAGGTGGTATTCATAGGGTAACTCAGAAATACATAAATTTTGTCTTGGGCTCTCCACCTCTCATCCCCACAAAGTGCCCATGGAAATATATGTATAAATAAAAATGGCAGAGCTAGGGAAATCAACTTTCATTTTTAGCTTGGACTTCGGTCCCAATGCCTAAGCAAAACCAGAGCTCTAGTCTGTTGCACTGGACCAATGGAAAACTCCTTTCTCCTAATTAGAAACAAAATAGAGGCATAAACTAAAGCACGCTGAGTGACCCATGGTTTCTTCTAAGCCCACACTAAAATCTCAGAACTTACTACTGACTTCAACATGGGCTGGTTTTGAGACCAGCCATGTTTCCTGAAAGGAAAGGTAACAGTATTTGTCCCAAAAGTTAAGCCATCATCCCAGCATTCCTAGGCCAACACAAAAGCCAGACACCTATCTGCCTTGTGGAAAGAGAGGAAAATTTCCCACTGTAAGAAAGTAAAAGCAACCCCAAAGGTGGGAGTGAGAAGTAAAATAAGAGAGACGTGACCACGGAAAAGTCTAGGTCTGATTCTCCAGCTCCCTGCTCAGAGTCAGCTTTGGATTCTTGGACCTGATGAATCATTTGGGAGAGGTAAGGATTGATATAAAATCAACAAAGAGAACATTCCTTCCCCAGAGGGCCACACACCCCTGGGCCTTTGGCCTACTTCCACTACAACATTCAAGGAAAACTCCAGTATTACTTTCTCATTGACTCCCCAGCCCCTTTGGGTGTAGTCTTCAGTTCACTATGTTTACATCCTCCCCAGGTATTTGAGCCAACATATTAAATCCCAAAACCCAGGTAAAGGAAACTGTATAGATGAATTTGATCCAGTCTGATCTTATAATTTTCCTCTTTTGCTTAATACCCTTGGAAATTATGTTTGCTATACAGACACCTACTGACAGAACTTGGCAAGGTGCTGAAACTCTTTGATACATGGACAACTTCTTCTGCAACCAGGCACTGTACTTTTTCATCCTGGCTCTCCTGTGTACCCCATTCTACTACTGTATGATTGTATAGCTTTAGGCAAGTTACTCCATGTATCTGAGCCTCATATTTAAATAACAGTAACAATATCTACTTCATAGGGTTGGTGCACAAAAAATAAACAAAACTATAACACAGAGCCCAAAACATAAGAAGTACACAAAACATTACAGCTTTTTCCCTTCTTTAAGGATCAACTTTGAACCAACTCCCCAGATTCAAGCAAAAAACAAAACAAAACAAAAAAAAAACCATCGGAGAATTCAACCACTTTATTAAATTCCCTCTTTTCTTACTTAGGGCTAAGGAAATCTTGTATATGAAAAAAAAATAGTTCATTTTAGTCCCTCTCACACATAGTGAGTACTTCAAAATGCTATTTGTAGAATTAAATACTAATCCAAAATTTGAATCTGCGTAACTGTCCTTAGAATTTATTCTCCTTCAAGCATCTATGTCTGAAGAAAAAAATCCATAGGATTTCCAGATTTACCAGTAAAAGATAAATGTATCATAAATTGGTATTTTAATTACTCATGAGTGGGAATGATGCTGAGCCTTGGGTATACTTAACAGGTTTTGTTTTTCACGAACGCCTTCATTTCCGTTGACATTGGCAATCAGATTATGAATCTTAGCTCCAGTGCGGTAATTATGTCAAACACAGCTTGGGAGGGTAAAAGTGTTCAGTAGAGAGCAGTTGCCCTTGTTCAGAAGGAACAAGCACAAAAAGGATAAATGGCTACTTATCAAATTCATCCTACTTGGGGAATGACAAAGTTTCTGTAGAGCCATTAAGAATAAAACTGTTGTTAGAAACCTAATTTCCATCTTGTACAGAACCAAATAGGATAGTAACAGTGGACAAAAGAAAATTCATTTATTCACTAACATTTTATTCTCCTGTTGCCTAGAAGAAAGTGTAAACATACAATCTCCCCACATGTTTTAATTTATACTAATACTTTCACCAATTAAGTTGTTGGGGAACGCCTTTTTAAAAGCTGATGCATTGAGGACTAGCTTGCCATCGACTTGTGATGTCTATGTTAATTGCTTTAAGAACCTACAGTTGGGAGAAATACCCATATGCAAGTGTTGCTGAGGCTATGACCATACTTTTGGGAAGCAACTTCCTTAATAGCAAAAAGGTGCAATGTATAAACACATAGTCTAGAGCCATCTATTAGAAATTCATTCATTCCAAATACTTCCCCAAAGTGTGAAATTGAGATACAAAATAACCATTCCATGATGTGCTTCAAAAATGTACCAGATGTATTTCTCAATTCTTGTGGGAACCTGTGGAGGAGCCTTCCCACATGAGCCATCCCTATGCAGGAAAATAATTTCCTCCTACTTTTCCCACGAACTCGGTTGCAATTTGCAGGACATTATGGGAAATTTGCCACAATATGTGGGACACGTTGGGCTCTCGCTGGAATTTTGCAGGCATGTCCTGCCATGGTTTGAAGCAGGGATCAAGATATTTGTTTCACATGGTGAGATCGAACATATAATGCTTCGTGAGGGGACCAGGAGCCTGCCTCTCTTTTCCAAAGTCATTAGAACTGACAGTACAGCCTATTCATTCAGTTAAACAGCAGAGCAGAAAGGCATAACCATTAGCTTCAGATATCCCTGCTGATTTAGCAGTGCTAGAGACGGCAACATCATATTCCTGCACTGCCTGGGAGGGAAGGAGTTGAAGAACCCATCCAAAAATGGGTTCTCTTCATGAAAGAAACTCTAACTCCACCATTCTGCTTGCTCTGGGCATCACAGAAGTTTTGAGCTGTTAAAAATCCTGGTAGTTGTTGCATTTTTTTCACTGGGTAGACCTGATAGACCCAGAAGCAGAGGGAGAATTATTTTTAAATAAGAACCTGAATTGTTTATGTAAACTAGGTTTCCATGTAGTCAAGGAAGAAATCTTTAAGTCAATTTTCTCTTGGGAAGTAATGCTTCCATGTGAAGAGGAAAATGTTTTATGAACCGGAATATATAAAAAACTCAATTTTATAAAACCCAAAAATTGAAGGAAAAAGAAGATAATTTATAGAACTTTTAAGACACATTTGAAATTTACTTCAAGTGTTCCTATACTTGCTTGTTTTTTTTTCAAAATATACTACTAAAAAATACATCAAAATGTAAGAAAAGTCTACTGGGTATATCTAAAAGAAAGTGGCCAATAAAAACAGTTGATTTGACCAATTCCGAATGATCAACCTAATCTTCTTCCTGTGACTTCTGTGCTAATACTACAAGTCACCAAGACACAGAAGTTATGTCTCTATTATAAAAACAACCAGACAGATTACAAATGAAATAGTTAATTATACTACAATGTAATTGATCTAATCACCAATTGAAATTGGCTATAAATAGGAAATAATAAAAAATTTAGTCTGCACATTATGGCTCCATGGCAATCCTAGAGACATATGTAGTATTAGAGATGATTTAAATTAAAAAAAAAAAAAGAAAGTTAAAGCCCTGATGAGTTATCACAGTGGTCTTTACTATAGGAATCTCCTAAGAAGGGGGAAAAAAACTATTGAATTAATCAAATCCCACCTCTGAGATTTTTTAAATCTTAATAATGAAACAAAACTATAAACACTTTGAAAGAGGCCCCAAATTTCTCTAAATTGTACAAAATATCATTTTCTCATCTCTCCCTCATCCCAGCCCACTCTTGTCATTTGCAACTTCCTCCCCCTAATATAAACACACACACACTAGTTTCCACTAATGTTACTACTAATAAAGATCTAATTAACATAAACAAATAAAATTGATAAACCTAACTGAGATATTTTTAGTGCGTGTCTTACTTGACCTCCAAAACCCACAGCCCACACTTGACTAGTCCCTTCTCCCTTCCCTTGTCTTTGGTAAATGTCATCCTGGTTTCCCTTCCACTCTGGCGGTTCTTCTCTGCAGACCATCATCTTCTCCCTGGATATGAGTGTTGGCATTAAGTCACCCTTTCTTTTCACTACACACTCTCTTCCTACACAATCTTTTTGCAACATGCAATTTATATGGAGATAATTCACAAACTTAATTCTTCAGTCTAGACCCCCTACTTCAGGTCACCAACTGCCTTGACATGTTCACCCAGCTCTCTTTCAGAACCACATACTTAAGTTGTTCAGAACTGATCCCACAGTTCTTTATTCTAAATAGAGTTTTCTTCCAATGTTTTGTGATGGTACCAAAGACAATCGGGTGTGCAAGCCAAAAACCTGGGACCACCTTTAACAGTTCTCTACCAATTCTTCCCCATATAACCAATCCAACTGCAACTACTATAGTATTTCCCCCTCATGTTTTATTGAATTCATCCATTTAGTCCATCTCTGATGACCCTACCCTCATTCACACTACCATTATATCTTATCTGGACCATTAAAATTACCTCATAATAGCTTCCCACTCCTACCCTTGCCCTTTTCAAACTAAAGTCGCACTTAAGCCAGAGTAACTGAAGTAAATGAATAAATTTGATTCTGTCATTTGGTGCATAAAACACCTCAATAGTTTTCAATTGCTCTTAGATAAAGACTAAGACTCCTAGAGGTTTCCCACTACATACTTCATTAGCGTATCTTCTACACTCTCCCTCCTACCTGGTCTGCTTCCGGCACACCTACCTCTTTTTCAGTTCCCATTACATACCACCTTTCCTCTTGCCTTATATGATGTCCTCTCCACTGAACACTCTTTCCCTCTTGCCTCATCAATTCTCCCTGTAGATCTCAGGTTCAATGTCACTTCCTTGGAGAAACCTTCCCAGACTTCCCTGACTCGGCCAAATTGCCCATCACATGCTCTTATAACAAGGTCCCTATACTTCTACCCTGTAGCACTTATGATAGTTATAATGTTTAAGTTATCTGTTCCATGAGGTCGGTGAAAGGTCTGGTATTCCCTGCTCTCACATATTGTAGGTCAATACTTATAGAATGGATGAATCCATGAATCAATATTTATAGAATGAATGAATGATTGTTCTGGAAACTCTTATTCAACAAGGATAGATACTCCCTGCAAATACTGCTCAGCCAAAGAACAACTAGCTAGAGTGACCACAGAACCTGACATTCATGATGAAGCTAGTATTGTTGGTGATTAAAAGGAAGATGGTGACAATGATAACACTGATGATCATGGTGATGTTAGCTGATCTTCAATGAGCACATGGACAACATACCAGTGTGATCCTCATCATAACCCTGAAGTAAATATCCCTGTCCTCTTTTTATAAGGACTCTGAAATTCAAAGAGATAAAGGTGATTTACTGAACTACTGTCATTAAAATTTGACGACCCTCTCATTTTTTTTTTTTTACTATTTTTATCTGGGAGGTAGAAGAGTATTTCTGACTCCTTTATCAATACAATAATACTGAACTTTATATATTTAGCACCCTAGGGGGAAACTGCTGACCTTTAAAAATGATTCACAAACATTTCCAATAACTTAAATGCATTGTTGTTTATCGTCAGTAAATGGAACTCTCCATTTTTCAGTACTGCAAAAGCACTTACTTAGAATGTAATGTGTCCAGAAAGTTAAATAGTGAGTTAACTTGAATTTTTTCTTACTAGAGTGTTCTTCCTCAAAAAACCTGGGGAAATTCTTGCTTAAGTTAAAGAAATGGTTTAACTTTTCATAACACTAAAATAGAAGCTCTATTCCTGGTGTTGAAGGTAGGACTAAACAAACTTTAATAATAAGTCTATCTAGAAATAAAGAGTGGAGTTACTATTTACTTGACTCTATTTTACATGTCTCTGATAAATGGTTTCATATTTGTGATTCCAGAAGTAAGGAGATAACAGTAAAACACACTGTGATAATACAAATTATACCAAAGAAATTAAAAATCAGTAACAACAATTAGTCCCTTCTTGTATACTCACCTTCATAGGCCTCTGATCACTTGCAATGACAGAGCTACTCTGTGGTGAAGCAGAATAAGTACTGACAACCCAAAACCCCGACTTCTCAATATAAAATAAACTCTAATGTCAGAGTTTGCTAAACTCTCTAAGTGTCAGAAAAGGTTTCTCCAACCTCAACCAATAGTCCAGCATGATGTTGCAAAATTTTTCCAACATAGGTACAATTTTCCCCAATCTTTCCAGCCTTGGTTGGTGATAAATTATTTTATATGAACCTTCTGTCATCTAAAATTTTAGAATATTTAATTTACCATACCAACTATTTGGATAAACCTGTGAAAATGACAGCTGATCTTGTTTTAAGAAACGTGTCACTCTGTCTCACAAGAAGTCATGCAATACTGAGACCTAATGATGGTTTTACAACTGTTTTCCAGCATATTTTTACATTGCATGCATTTTCACTTCCCGCCATGAATCCAGTACTTAACAAGACAGAAAATTAATAATTCAGCTGAACATGTTTCACCAGGTAATACAGTCACATGCTAACTCCCCAGATGACGGAGCTTTATTTCATTTTCTAGATAGAGATTTTAAGTCATCTGATACTATGACCAATGTGGCAGGGATGATAATGCACCAGAAAGTACAAGAGGTACGTGTCTCAAACACGCTTTTCTTCTGTGTGGCAGGAACCAGGGGAGGAGAGGAGTTGGAGGAGGGGGGTGCCACACTGACACTCCATCCCATGGCAACTTGTTCCCATCCTACCTTGTTATTGCAGCACATATGGCTCATACCACACTGATCTGAGATCCCTGCAACACATAGAAAGCAGCAGAAAAAGTGAGGAATTAAGTGTTAGCCTTCACTTTGAGTTTCCCCGGCTTTGGAGATTTTCTCTGAGAGTATTACTTAAAAGTTGTTAATTTCCTTTCATAACAGTTGTTTTAATGGAAGAGATTCCTCATAGAAGTGTAAAGGAGATGGCAAGATTGACTATAAAGGTTCTAAAGATGTGTAAATACTTAATGGTGGACTTTTTGAAATGCAGATTATGCAAATACCCTTCGAGGTACTTTAAAACATATTCTTGAGCCAACTGACTATATTTATTGTGTTTGGGGCTTTTAGAATCTGCCTCTAAAATACAAATTGGATATTTTAAGTAATACTGTTTACCTAGTAGATTATAAGGATTCTACCAGGGCTAGAATAGTCTATGTATAAATATTTAAAACATATGTTGAAAATTAGCAGTCAGGGGCCCAAGAAAAATTTTTATGCACAGCTCTTCCTCAGAGTGGACAGAAATCAAACTGCAATTTAAAAATCAGATATATCTTTAGTGACCTGTCATCATATTTAACATCAATAGACATTCTCTAATTTCCCTTAATATCAGGTCACTAGACCGCGCTTGCATCCAAAGCAAAATGTTTTGGGACTCTCTTCCCTGGAAAAGTTTTAAACAGCAGGTTCCCGTATAGGCCATTAGTCAGTTCTGTCTAGTCTTGTGGGTAGTTCAGAGTTTAAGTTCTGACCAAGTATGACAAGTTTTGCCACCTTGAAATGCAAGCACCACTGGGCGGATAATCTCAGCCCTTCCCTATGTGAGCATGCATGTCAAAAGGAAAATGCATTTTCAATAATTTATTTAGAAGATAAAAGAGATAAGATGATTTTATTCACCTAGAATAATTTAAGCGAATAATTAAGTTTTATGTAACATGTACATAAGCCATGTAACTTTTCCTCCTTTAATAAAGTAAAATTTTATAGTAAGAGCCTCCCCTTTTTTGCATTTCACACAATAACGACATAATAGATATGTTATAACAATTTATTTATTTATTTTAAATATTTTGTTTATTTATTTCACAGAAAGAGAGAGATCACAAGTAGGCAGAGAGGCAGGCAGAGAGAGAGGAGAAGCAGGCTCCCTGCTGAACAGGGAGCCCGATGTGGGACTCGATCCCAGGACCCTGAGATCATGACCTGACCCCAAGGCAGAGGCTTTAACCCACTGAGCCACCCAGGTGCCCCAGTGTAAACAGTTTAAATATAAAAATATTTTTGTGAGATTCTGATTTCTTCTATGTAGTATATTTGCCTAACTGAACAGAAGGCTTTCCAAGACAATTAAATACAGAGGGAAAAAAAGTATTCCTCAATAAGGGGTATATGAAGATCAATGCTTATTCCAGTTACAAATGACTTTGTAACTTTTGAGTGGAGAGGAAAACAGTCAGGGGTGTGTTACATAAGGCTATTCCTAATGTGAAAATGTTTCTGGTCGCATACTCCATGCATCTCCACATGGAAGGGACATAAATGAATGAAAAAGAAATTCAAAGCTGATTCAGAAGTGCTAGTTTTGACTATGACCCAAACCGTTGGTTACAAGCAAGACTGCTGGAATAAAATTAACTCCCAAAATAACAGGAGAAACACCTTTTAAAAGCATATCAGGGCTCCTGCTTTTGAAAGGGGACAATATATCAATCTTTCTAAACAATAGTTAACTCAATAAATATATTGAAAGCAAGTACATATGGATGAAATTTCCTTGACATCATTTAAAAATAATTAAGGGCGGGAAATATTTGGGATAGAAAGCATTTGGGATTTTATTGAAAACAAGCCGTTTGTAAAATAACTGGAGATGTTTAATGAGCTTAAAATGTAGGCGTGTTGGCACATCTTCCTTTTGGATTAATAAACTTTTTATTACTAGAGCCTGGTGGGTGCACATTCTTCAGATCTAGTGTCAGCATTACCCTCCTTCAAGAAAGAACCCTGGAGCCAGCCATGGACCACGTCCATAGTGTCCTTAAGTATGGGAAATCCTGGGAAAACAAGAAATGGCAGGAGGAGGATCATACCAAAAACAAGGTCATATAATGATACAATTCTTCTCATGCATTGACTTGTTCTTAGAAATAAGCAGCACAAGAGAAAGGACTTGAACTTTGGATTTTTAATCAAAATAACATCCTTTCTCTAAAGGTCTAAATGATTTTAAGTGTACCTATCTTGCTAGAATAACCTATAATCATTGGGTTTGAGCAATTTAAAGGCAGTGATACAAAAACAAAAGGTCACAGACTCTTGCCTACTTCTGTGTCAGTCATATTCTACAAAATGCTAGTTACTCTAGGCACTGTTTTCTTAAGAGTAGGGTCCAAGGAGTTTACTAAACAAAAACTAGTTTAAAAAAAAATAACCTAAGGAAATACAACTTCTTGGGATCCATGACCAAGAATCCATAGCTTAAGGTACACTCGCATATCAAATTTTCCATCCCCCAAAGAAACACTTTGTAGGTCAGAAAATATATCTGCAATAGTGACTGTTTTGTGACAACCCTTAGAAATGTGGCATTTTACCTAATTTAACAAAATCAAAATCTATTGAAACAACTAAGCATCCATTTCCAAAACAAAAGCCAAATGCACTCAGAGTTTATGCAGAAAATAGCGCTAAGTGAGAGAAGGCGAAAGTCCTGAAAGAAATGAGACTTGAAATCATCCCTGAGAGATGGATACAGTTTGGGGAGGCAGAAAGAAGAAAAAGAAAGTACGATACAGGGCAAAGGGTGAAAAATGAGAATCAAAGCTTAAGAACTTGTGTGCTGAGGGAAGAGAGATTAATTTCAGCAGGATGAGGAGCTCTTTCGAGGAAACTGAAATACAAGGGTGAATAAAAAGTAGGAATGTCTTCAAAACTAAGCAAAAAAGCCGAAACATTACACAATAGGAGCGAGATCACAGGTTTTGTGTTCAGAAATGCCATGACGTAATGGATGTCTTAGGATTATTAGTGTCAAGGTACATGTCAAATGGATTAAAGAGACACTTGAGGAAGGAAAACAAATGAGGATATTATTGCAGTATTATAAGCATAAGGTGATTTGGAAGTAGGAGGGTCTGCTGGCAGTCACCAAAGCCAACAGAACAACTAACATCACCAAAGTGTCATAGGCTGGCAGAGTCAACTAATAAAGAGAAATCTTCACCTAGTCAAATGGGAAAAACATGGACTGAGTTTAAATCTTCACTTCATTATTTATTAACTCTATGACCGTAATTAGGTCACATAATCCCTTCAAAACCTTAGTTTTCCGATCTGTAAAATAGGCATAAAAATGCTACTATGCAGAGTTATAAAAAGTGAGGAAATGAATATAAAGCACCTGGAAATAAATAAATAAACAAATAAATAAATAGTAGCTGATGTTATTAAGAAACCATAGAATTTAAAAATGTGGAATATTTGTCATTTCCATGGTGACCAAGAATGTCTTTAATGATCCTCTCACTGACCTTAATGGATATTCTTTGGTGAAAAGAACTGAATCACGGGGTCCCATTTGATGAATACTTTTAATCATCACTTGCGAAAAATAGAAGTTATTTTCTATTCTGCCTCTTGCTATGACTCTTTTTCAAACCAATGGCTGCTAGGTAAGTGAGAACTTGGCAGAATGAACCAAACAGATGCAATTTCATGGATACGTAGACACCAACAAATGAAAAAAATAAGATTTCTAATATTGATTAGTTTTTGCTTCAAGAACTCCAGTATTCTTACTGTTTTAAGCACTTTTTATAAAGATAAAAATAATAGATACCACTGCTTTTTGCTGTAGCTGAACTCTTTATTTTCATGTAAATAGGCTATGGATCTTGTTCAGATATAACATACTAGAAAAGCCAGGTTCAAGCTCATTTTTGCTGTTGGAGAGACCTTGTCTCCCATTTTGTGGGGGTAACAATCTTTCAACTGCTCAGAGTACAGACATTAACTTTTACCTGAAATGCACATACCTACCCCTCTCGGGCTGTTAGTATTCCAGAAACCAATGCCACTGTCCTTCAAAATTTTAAATGAAAAATATGATTTCCCTATGTACCACAGCACCCTGGTCTGCAGTTCAGAATTATTAAATTGGTTCATTCACTATAAAACTTTGCCTTTGTCCACTCTTACCAGCATAATTTCTCATCTTAAATAATTAGAAGTCTAGACACCGACTTCAAAACCATTCTCTTAGAAAGAGAATCTTGACTGAGCTTTTTTCAACACCACTATCACAAAGAGATAATAAATTGCCTCTTATAAATGGGTGGTTCATTCCCACCTGAATTTCAAAGAACAGAGGAAAAAGAAGAGATGATGCTTTGTTAGGAAAACACATGATACCTTAAATTGCTGCTTAGTTTCATGTCTTTTTTTTACAGGTTTTATTTATTTATTTATTTATTTATTTGCAAGTTTCACGTCCTTTTTTTTTTTTACAGGTTTTATTTATTTGAGAGTTTTCTTCTAGATATTCCATTTCTCTCTCTTTTTTTAAAATTAACATATAATGTATTACTTGTTTCGGGGGTACAGGTCTGTGATTCATCAGTCTTACACAATTCACAGAACTCACCATAGCACATACCCTCCCCAAGGTCCATCACCCAGCCACCCCATGCCGTCTACCCCCCTCCACTCCATCAACTCTCGTTTTGTTTCCTGAGATTAAGAGTCTCTTATGGTTTGTCTATTTCTAAAACTACTTCTAGTTTTAGGTTGTGCCTTTAGGTCTAAGACACATTTCTAGTTAATTTTTATAAATGGGATAAAGAATAGGTCAACTTTAATTTCTAACACTTTCTGGGGTATTCCTATACCATATACTGAAAAGGCTATTCTTCCTCCATTGAATTAACTTGGCATCTTTGTCCATAAACAAGTGTCTATAGATAGTTTTATGGATTTGTTTCAGGAGTCTCCATCTTTTTTCTGGTGATCTATATATCCAATCTTTCACCAAAACCATGCTTGTTAATTTCTGTAGAGTTATAGCTGGATTTTAAATCATGAAGTGTGAGCTATCTACTTTGCCTTATTCAAAATTACTTGTAATTCAAAATTAGTATCCTAGGCCCTTTCTTTTCAATATACATTTTAGAACCTCCACACAAAATCCTGCTAGAGTTTTTCTTGTGGTTACATTGAGTCACTAGATAAAGCTGAGGAGAAATGACATCTTAATATTAAGTCTTCCACTAATGAACATGATAGAGCTCTCCATTTATTTCAGTCTTCTTTAATTTTTCTAAACTGTGTTACAATTTTCAATGTGCAAATAATGCAAATGTCTTTTAGTTTTATCCACAAATATGTCATGTTTGTCAGTGTTGTTGTAAATGGTCCTTTTTAAATTTCATTTTTTTAATTTAAATTTTGTTAGTTAACATATAGTGCAATGTTGGTTTCTGGAGTAGAATTTGGTGATAAACCACTTACATACAACACCCAGTGCTCATCACAAGTGCCCTCTTTAATACCCATCATCCAACCACGCATCCCACACCTGCCTCCCTCCATCAACCTTCAGTTTGTTCTCTGTCATTAAGAGCCACTTATTGTTTGTTTCCCTCTCTCCTTTTTCCTTTAACCCCTTCCCATATGTTCATCTGCTTTCTTTCTTAAATTCCACATATGGGTGAGATCATATGATATTTGTCTTTCTCTGACTGACTTACTTTCACTTAGCATAATACACTCTAGCTCCATCCACATCATTGCAAACAGCAAGATTTCATTCTTTTTGATGGCTGGATAATATTCCATTGTATATATGTACCTCTTCTTTATTCATTCATCAGTGGATGGACATTTGAGCTCTCTCCATAGTTTGGCTATTGTTGATAAGGTTGCTATAAACATCAGGGTACATGTATCCCTTCAAATATATAATTTTGTCTCCTTTGAGTAACTTTTCCTTGCTAGCATATAGAAATGAAGCAGAGTCTTGTATCCTGAGACCTTACTAAACTCACATGTTAGTTCTTGTAGGTTTTTTGTAGATTATTTGGGGCTTTCTATGTGGACAATATGTCTTGAAATAGGAATAATTTCATTTCTTCTTGCTTAATCTATATGCCTTTTATTTTTTTAAAAAATATTTTATTTATTTATTTGGCAGAGAGAGATACAGTGAGAGACACAGTGAGAGAGGGAACACAAGCAGGGGGAGTGGGAGAGGGAGAAGCAGGTTCCCTACTGAGCAGGGAGCCCAATGCGGGGCTCAATCCCAGGATCCTGGGATCTGACCTGAGCTGAAGGCAGATGCTTAACGACTGAACCACCCAGGCACCCCATATGCCTTATATTTCTTACTGTATTATTGCATTGGCTAGGAACTCCAGTATCATTTTGTACAGGAGTGGTGTGAAAGTACATCCTTCACTTATTCCAGAAGGTAGGGGTAGAAAATTCAGTCTTTCACCATTAAGCATTATATTAACCACAAATTTTTATAGTAGCCCTGTAAGAGATTGGGGGTGTCTTCTTCAGTTCCTAAATCCCTGAGACTTTAATTAGAAGTGAATGCTGAATTTAGGCAAATACTTTTTCTGTATCTATTGAAAAGAGCTACAGTTTCTGGTTTTTAGTCTTTTGATATAATAAATTACATTGATTTTCAAATGTTGAAATAAACTTTCTTCCCACCAGGTCACAATGTATTATCTTTTTACTATATGAGCTAATTTAACTTCCAAGCTTTGTAAAGAACTTCTGTCCTTATATTCATAAAGGATATATTCTGTAGTTGTGTTTTCTCCTTATGTCTTTTTCAAGTATTAGTATCAGAATAATGCTGGCCTCATAAAATGAGTTGGGAAGTTTTCTTCCTCTTGATTTTCTGGGAAATTTGGTGTAGAATTAGAATTATTTCCTCCTAAATGTGTAGTGGAATTCATCAATGAAACCATCATAAATTAAAACTTTTGTTTTTGGACAGTTTTCAACTATCTGTCTGTCTCCGTCTATCACAAGGAATGAATCAGGTGATCATGGTAGCTGGCTAAGAAAGTTCAAAATCCATAGTGTAGGCCTTCAAGAAGGGAAGATTATGGTCAGTATGAAATACTGGCACAGGTCTAAATTGTTGCCACAGGCATAATTTCTCCTCCCCTCCCACCCTGCCTATGTTGACAAATATATAATTGACACATAAAAATTGTATATATTTAATGTGTACAGCATGATTATTTGATACACCTATATTATAAAATGAAGACCATGATCAAAGTAATTAACACATCCATCACCTTAGGTAGTCCCTCTCTTCCTCCTTCCCTTCCTTCCTCCCTCCCTCTTTCCTTCCCTCCCTTCCTTCCTCTTGTAATGAGAACACTTAATATTTACCTTCTTAGCAAAGTTCAAGTATACAGTGCAGTATTATTAATTATAATCACCACACTTTACATTAGGTCCCTAAAAGTTATTCATATTATAACTGAAAGTTATATCCTTTGACCACCATCTTCTCATTTCCCCTGCCTCCAAGCCCTGGCAATCACTATTCTAATCTCTACTTCTATGACCTTGACTTTTTTTAGATTGCACATATAAGTGAGATCATGCAGTGTTTTTCTTTGTGTGTCTGGCTTATTTCACTTAGCGTAATGCCCTCCAGGTTGATCCATGTTGTCATAAATGGCAGGGCAAAGGATGTGAGTAGATATTTTTCAAAGAAGATACAAATGGCCAAAAGGTATGTGAAAAGCTGCTCAAGAGTACTAATCATCAGAGAAATGGTAATGAAAACCACAGTGGAATATCACTTTATGCTTAATAAGAGGTCTATTATCAAACAGACAGCAGGTAACAAATATTGTGGGGTGTATAATAAGGCAACCTTGGTACACTGTTGGTGGGAATGTAAACTGGTACACGAAAGAAGGAAGGAAGGAAGGAAGGAAGGAAGGAAGGAAGGAAGGAAGGAGGGAAGGAAAGAAGGAGGGAAGGAGGGTCTTCATTTCATAATACTGGTGTATCAAATAAGAAAGCCATGCCCTACATGTATTTGAGAAAAAACATTTCTAGTCTAGGAGCTAGCAAATGCAAAGCTTACGGAGTGACAGAACCCTTAGTGTGGTTAGGGAGGAGAAGGATGGAAGGGCTGAGGTTCAGGCCATGAGGGGTAACATGGAGGAGTTCTACAGGCTCCTGGGACAGATGCCGTAAGGCTGGAAAGTCACAAAAGACTTTGGGCCTTCTGAATGACATGTAAGATTCTGCAAGCTCATTGAGGTTGTGATGAACATTCGGTGGAAGAGTAAAAGCAGGGTGAACAACTGGAAAGTGATTACAATACTCCAGGAAGGGGTGAGGGCAGTTTGGTCCATACTGATAGAAAGAGAGGACAAGAAGTTGAAGAGAAGTTGAAGTAGAAGAGAGGGCAAGGTTGGATCTTTTGTATGTACTGAAGGAGAAATGAAGTTTCCTAAAGGATTTGGATGGGGATTGTGTGGAAAAGCAGAGAGACAAGAATGATGCTAAACTTTCAGGCCTGAGCTTCACTCCCTGGAAAGGCTTTCCCTGGATTCCCCAAGTCTAGATGAGGTGATACCCCAAGGCCCTGCTCTGCGGATAGCACAGTAGCTATCACACCACCCCATGTTTGCCTGTTAGCCTCCTGGAATTCATTCATGATTGCAAGCCTTTTCAGGCTATGGAGTGTTGACCTCTTGTCCATAACTTTATCCCTAGTACCAGTTACACACCCAGAGACACTCAAAAACATGTATTGAATGAATGACCTTTTGTTTAACATTTGAAGTTCATAATTAAGACATTTTATCTTATATCAATTTCAATCTATTATATTTGATATTACATTAAATATAATCTATTTTATTGAGTTTTATTTTCATAAATTGCTAAGCATTTATAATTTATTTCCACTATTTTTATCCTTTCCTCTGTATCTGCTAAAGTTTATTTTTTTATTTTTTTATATCTGCTAAAGTTTAAATTTTTTTCACAAATTTGGATAGGATGTCTTCATGTTACAGATATCTCATCTGTGATATCTATAGACCTTGTTCTTGTTTGTGTCTCAATTACGATACTTTTTTTTTTTTTAAGATTTATTTATTTATTTATTTCACAGAGGGAGAGAGATCACAAGGAGGCAGAGAGGCAGGCAGAGATAGAGGGGGGGAAGCAGGCTCCCCGCTGAGCAGGGAGCCCAATGCGGGCCTCGATCCCAGGACCCTGAGATCATGACCTGAGCCGAAAGCAGAGGCTTTAACCCACTGAGCCACCCAGGTGCCCTCAATTACGATATTTTTGATGAAGTATCTTACTATTTTCATTTTCGTGAGATCATATTTATTATTTCTCTTAGATTTTTCTTAAAAGTCCTGTTATACCTACAGAGCAAAAACATAATCTATATTATTCTTCAAATCTTTATGGTTTGATTTGTTTAATTATCCCCCTTTTCTCCTGAGACTTATATTCTATGTGTCAGAGAGGGATTTACTTAAACTGATCTTTCTCTGAAAATGTACAACAGTTGAAAAGAACTGTGAATTTTAACCTGAGAAACCATCAATCTGTCAAGGCCAAGATTGGTATATTTCGTGTTATTTTTCAAATGGTAACTAATGTCCTTATTGTTCCCAAAACAATACCAGCTGTCCCTGTAGGCAATACTAAAATATGAAATATTGGCATTCTTTATTTTAGAAGATGTATCAATACATATCAGATGTCTATTTAAATTGGCTTACTGAGCTAACACTACTGCAAGGTGTAGAGCTTAAGCACAAACAGTACTTTAGTCCTTCCAAATAACCTTTCCAGTTCCCAAAGCCCCCCAAACTGATAGAGCTAAAAGCAAGAACTTTATTTTGGTATAACCATGCTTTGGAACAAGGCAATTTCTAGGCATTCTTATATACTCAACTAGGACTATCTTGATATAATTGTGTTCATTCTACTTGTGACCTAAATAAGGTTTAATTCAATTCTTTAATAGAATAACACTAGTCCACTGACACATTCTTAATTTAGCACAGCTACAAATAATGGCTTTCTTAGCTTTTTTCTTAGGAAACTAAGAACAAACACTTTTAGCTTTTTTTCTGCCTGTCAAAATTAAGCACAAAAGAGCAACATAATAGTGGGGAATAAAAAATACATAAACACAGAGAATTTTTCAAACTTTAAAAACTAATAATAAATTTGAGGGCAAAAGTTGACTATTATACCAAATGTAAGACTTCACATAGTTCAGGGCCCTAAATCCCTAGGGTTACAGAAATCCCAAATACAACATATTTTCTATTATTAGATTTTTCTATTTTTAATCCTGTTAAATTTCTGCTATAATAAAAATATGGAGCTTCATAAGGGTAGTTTATAAGATCAGTAAGCTTTCATGTGCCAGACTATTTCAAATTCCAACTCCAGGATTTAGTTGAAAAAAAATCAAATCCATAATCAACTTATCCTAATTTTTATCAAAAGGAAAACATTTACTGAGGAAGGGAAGTGACTGAGAAATATGCTGGAATTCCACCTTTGTCACTTTCATTTAAATCAAATAAGAGAGCGTCCATGTGGTTTTCAAAGGTACAAATAAAACATGCTCAGAATTTTAGTTGACTTCCTAATGACTGGATTTCGTCTTATATATTATTAACTTTTGAACCATAAATCTACCTCACATCCTAGAATCTCAGCATCAGGGCACTCAGCAAAAGTTTAAATATTCCCGCTTAGAAAATATCCTCTAGTCAAAGATCTGAGGAATGTTTAATGACCTCCAGTGACGAAGTAAATCATCAGAGTATTCCATCTTGTACATTTCATAATGATGTCCTTCTGCATTTGGTTCAATACCCAAATACCCAAAGCAAACAAAGGGCTTAAAAATGCATGCATATATTTCATCTCAGAGATGTCATAATATGAATATTTAACTGAAGTGATCTTTCATAAAAGCAGTTTATTTAAAGTATTTAAATAAAAAGAAACATGGTCAACCATGTTTTAGAAATAATAATTTAGGCATTAGTTGAAAAAGCCTCTTATTTAAAACAAAAGCAGTTTAACTTTTAAGGACAGACAGCAGCCTCCACAGTGCATCAGGTGTTTTTACTCGAATACATTTCTTTGTCCTGCGTGGGTTAGAAAAGAACAGTTCTTTCTCTTGCCAAATTTGAGCATTTGGCTTTACAATCATGATCATATTCAGGTCATCAATGGGGACTATGACAGTGAAAGTAAAATTGTGTTATGGTGCATTTTAAGTGGTTTATTTAAATGCTTCTTCTGGTAGGCTAACAGTATCTTTTGAATCTAAAAAATGAGTCATTTCCACAATAAGTTTGAAAATGTACCCAAGTGTCCAGAATTCTGATCACCTAACATCTGAATGTAATGATCATTTTAAAGCACGTTTAACCACCAAAGTCCAGGTTCTCCTATCATTCCCAAGCCGAAACACTCACGGTACATTTGAGGGACTCTAATAATTTTAAATCATTGTGTACTGCACATGCTCAGAACTGATCACTTCCAAATTTGAGGGCATATAAAAATTTGAAGAGCTTCAATTATTTTAAATCACCATGTGCAGCATAGAGAGAGATTTGAAATTGTTGTAGTGCCTGGCATTTTCTTAAGTGCTTCAGTTGGGAAGGGAGTCAAGCAGCATTCCAGCACTGAGGCACAAGACACACTGGCCTATTTTGACATCATAACACTCATCACAATGAGGAAATGTATGCCAAAAAGCCAAGGAACTTGCTTTTTCCCATTATACATTCTGAAAAGCAAGGGTCTTTTAAAACCCAAACAAAAAACCCATACCGATCAGGAAACAGCGTGGTGATTATTAGATCGGGCCAGGGCAGAAAGATTCAAATGGTATTTACAGAGAACGGTTTTCTTAAACCTAAGGCCAGATGATGGCTGAAAGAGACACAAAGCTAAATAAAGAAATGCAAGAAGGTTCTAAGAGCATGGCAGGCAAATTCATACACTCTTACAGCTGAATTTTAATCCTAATGGCACTTCCTGCACCAAGGTTTCCCTTGCCCCGATCTGCCCAGCAGAGCTAGCTTTCTGGTTCCCTCCCAGATGGGTGACTGAGCAGCATTATGTTTTATCAATACTCTTGTGCCGTTTTTTCTATATTCGCTTCATTTGATTGTGGTAAAGGCTGAGCACTCTGACGTTTTACACAGCTCAGAGCAGCATTCACTTTCGACATCCAAATCCTTAAAGAACCCCAAAATAATATCAGCAAGGTCAGGCTGTTGAAAGATGGCCCTTCTTTTGGGCATTGCCCATCTTTTCATCTAAGTAAAAAGTTATGGTCTCCTTTGCCGCCTTTGGGTTTTCACGTGTTTTTGGCCTGGCAGTGCCCAGAGAGCCGGATACTCTTCATAATTCTGCGTCAGTGAAAACATAATGTCCTATAGTCGGTAGGGGAAAAAAAAAAGGGTAAGGGAAAAAAATGAAAGAAAAAGAGCCCGAAGGCCCTGGAATAATTAAGCAAATGCAGTGACAGCTGTGGCAGGTCTTGGGCAGAACTGGCTCCACTGAGCTGAATTAATGACATCGACAGCCCAGTATCTCCATTAACATTTGATCATTAATTATTACCCTCTGACAGTAAGAGCCTAAACCTTCTTAGGAGTGGCCTGTTATTAATCTACCTTACCTGCCCTGAGCATGGGCTGCTCGCCTACCTCAGTGCATTTGGAGGGCTGGTTTTCGTTTCTTGTTTTTTTTAAACCTCAACTATTGCTTCATTTACTTGGGTAAACGGTGATGACCATCAAATTATAAAGGCAGCTTTGATTGTGGGATTGTATTTTTTTCATCGAAGACAGGGAGAAAAGCTACCTGGACCTTTTGCGTGACTTTTCTTTGTCAAGTTTACAAAGTTCAGGAGACACAGTCTACCTGAAGAATTGCACGGGACAGCAGAGAAGTAAATCATTCACTACGGTCCCCCTTACCTACTAGGACGAGATTTTTTTAGATTTTTCTCAGAATCATTGGAAATAATTGCCTTTTCGGTTGTAAAATTATTCACTTAAAATGTTAATCAAAAGCACAGAAAAGTTCAATTTATGCCTATATCATCAAATGACTATCTTAGCAAATTCTGATAGTCCTCCTACAAGTCATATTTGGTTCTCAAACAACAATTACTTGAATTTTACCTTTTAAAAATTAAAGATTAACCATATACCTGTATCTAAATGCTTCTGGGGAAACTTTTTTTTTTAAGATTTTATTTATTTATTTGAGAGAGAGAGAGAGAGAGAGAGAGAGAGAGAGAGAGAGAGAGAGCATGAGCAGGAGGAGGAGCAGAGGGAGAGGGAGAAGCAAACTCCCCTCCCGAGCAGGGAGCCCGATACGGGACTCAATCCCAGGTCTCTGGGATGATGACCTGAGCTGAAGGCAAACGCTGAGCCACCCAGACACCCCTCTGGTGAACCTTTAAAACTTGTCAGAGCCTTGGTGATTTACTATGTGCATGCATGCACACACACAGACCCACATGTGTGTATACACACACATACACACACACACACACAGACACGCACACCACAGATAACCTCTAAAATTGTAGGAGAAAGATTAGAGAGCCAAAATAAGAAAATAATAATCAAAGGACCTGTTAATGCTTAACAATGCCCCGATTTCTCTCCCACAAGGATTTGTCCTTACGACATGACAGTATGTCTCCACTGCTGGTGAGAAAAAAAAATTGGGAAATGTGAACAGAAGCTCATGTGTTAAGTACTCTCCTCATGGCAGCAGACTTTATAGTATTAGTGTGATAATTAACCTTTACCGAAGAAGACTTCATCGAAGTCTAATACATTAATTTGCTGATTGTTCTTTTCCTGCTAGAGACATAATCCAGAGTTCACTTCCTAGTCATAAACATAGACACAATATAACTTAATAGAGTGCCTGATTCAGCCAATGACTCTGAATAGACCGAGCAAACCCTAGTGCTTTTAGGGCTACAGAGTATATTCCCCAGTGCACAGAGGGAATCTATGAATCCTGGCTCTCCAGCAAGGAAACAACGGTAGAATCAGATGTGACCAGCAGTTTCCATCAGATCCTTTTTCTATAGGTTACTGGTATTGGTTCCCTTGTGGTGGGCAGTGTAGGTTTTTGAGATGAGAGTGAGATGAATGTGAGAAAGAAATCTCATGCTCACCATCCAAACCCTCAAAAGAGCCCTCCTCTCATTTAGGGACAGACGTCTGTTCTCCTACTCACAGGAGCTCATTGATTAGTCCTTCAGGAGGCTCCTCCTGGATCCTCTGGTCGGCTCATGTGATTCATTAGGCCTCTTTATTGGAAACCATAACTCAGAAATCGCCTTGGATGCAGAGCATGTGGAGTAAGGTCTTTGGTTAATACAAGTCCTTAGTTATCCTATACAATAAAATTATAAAATGAAAGTAGAACTCATTTAAACTCTATGGATTTTAGTTCCCTCGTCTGTAAAAGTACCAGAGAACGTAAACGCCATGGTTCCTTGTAAGCCTAAAGTGGAGATTTTCTTCGTTGAGACATGTTTGTTTGCCTAAGTCAGAGTAGTAAAGAAAGAGCCTAAAAGGAAAGACGAAGTAACCAGGACTAAATCCACTTAGAAAAACAAACAAACCAACAACAACAACAACAACCCCACTGAATATCTTCAATGTGCAAGGCGTTTTGTGATGAAGGAAAAAACAATCATTTCCTATCTATGTACCATTTTCTTTAAGCCTCATGGGAATTATATTGGTATTAATTTTTCTCATCAGTTGATCAGTTAGCTTTCTTCCTTAAGCATCTCTACATACATTGTAATAATTCCTAGGACTTAGCTCAATTTCTCTTTTCAGTAATATGCTGAATTACAATTATCCCAATCAATGGGCCAAATATACCCACTATAGATTTTTCTGATCTCAGAGACTCAGATGTGCTCAACTTTCTACAAATTTCTTATAACTTCACTCAAGTTTTCTCTTTTAACATCACCCTAAATAGATTTGAACCTGATTTTACATATATATATATATATATAGTGAGAGAGAGAGAGATTTCCCTCTTCTATCAAAATGACATTGGTAGCTTGGATTCTTAAAATTTCTATCACATTTCCTCTAACTGGTTATAGGTAGTACCTGTTCCCACTGCAATTTCTCTATAGTGTTCCTAACTCTTAAGTCACAGGGAGTCGCCCAAGTTCACGTCAGGATCTCAAGCTACAAATACCAGCTTCCAACAATTCTTCCACCGTAATCAACGCATATTTGAAAGCACTTAGGGGGAAAAAAAGGAAATGAATGATCACAAAGCACTAACGTACCATCTTTATATTTATAACAAAGGAGCCACATTTTCCATGGGTGATCCTTAAAGAAAAAGTCACTATGTTAAACATTCTTCTATTATAGTTCCTTATTAAATATTTTCCTGAGTTTTCTTCATCTTATGCCACATTCACAATGACTCCTTAAAGAATTAAAATCTTGCATTTTGATTACCTCTTTTTTACATTTAGCAAAAGATTACAGAGCAGATATTGTTTGACATTGAATTTCTGTTAACATGTCCTCCACTGGAGCATAGTTGTACACATTGTTTCAGAGCTAACATAATGGGGAATATTTTCAAAGAGGGCTGTGTTTCAAGCCAGATGGTTTATCTGCCGAAACAATTCTCCCAGTAGAGAAATAGTGGCTGCACAGTTGCAGTAGTGTTCATAAGCCTAGTGCAGTAGATTCATTTGGCACCCACATTTTGGAGTCAAACAAAAGTGTGGTTTGTGTGAATCTCAGACTCAGACGTTCATAAGTGAAAAGAAGTTTTCTGCAATTGCACATTGTGCCTTATTGTAAAGGCAGTAGTGTGTTTATACCAAAAACAATATGCAAATATGATTTTTAAACATATATTAATAGTTTCACCCACACAATGCAAGGGGACAATACTACAATAATTGCATCAGAGATTATCACAGTCTGGTCCAAAAAGAGCCAAGTTGCCATACTTGCGTTGAAAGCAAATGCATTACCAAAATTCAGGTCCACTGTCTCTATTAAAACTTGAAAAAGCAAGGGATATGAATGATACATGTATCATATCCTGGGCTCTTGGCAAAGATCAACTGTTACCTAATGAGCCTCCAAGAATTCACAAAGTATTCCATTCGTGCTGCTATGAGTAACTCTTTAATGCACCTTCTCAGAAAGCTCTTGATTTAAAATCCCATGATTTTCAAGGGCCCCCTAAAAGAGACCTTGGTGGACCATGGTGTTGGGTTCTCTAGCCACCAATGGTCTTCAGATGTGTGTGATGAGCACCGAGATCCTCACCCTCCTTTGTCACAGGAACAGTCCCTTCCTTGTATACTAATGCTGCCCACATTTTAAAAATAAAACAGAAGAGTTAGAGGACTCCAAGAGGGGGTTACCATGCTCTAAAACGTCTCAAGCATGCAGAGGGATGGGAAAATCCCTGAGATTCCAGAGATTAAAAAAAATAGCACATGGGAGGTTCTAAATAAAGAAATTCTTGGGTAGGTCGGGGAGGTTGGCAGCAGCCTTGCAGCTCTTTCCCTCGGAGATTATTTTTGCTTGAGTTAGCGAGCCAGCGAGTGCAAGAACGCGTGTGCGTGCGTGTGCCCTTCCCTGTTTAAAGGACTCAGGGAACGTTAATGGCATTTGATTTTCATGGAGAATGAGATGCCTTTTAAAATACATTATTTCCCCTTGAATTATTGTTATCCCCGATATATCTTAAATCTTAGTAACTTCATATAAACAACTCTGTTATCCACTTCCGCACTTAGGATAAAAGAAGGGACGTGGTTCCTTTTACAAAGTAGCGAAAATAAGGTCAGAACTATGATCTCTACAAAGTGAGATACACTTTCTTCACACACACATACACGCGCATGTGTTGTACGTCCCATAATTAACCTCAAGAAGGTGGAGGAAAAATAAAGGTAAATACTAGAAGCTTAATGGCCCTGAAATTAACAGGTTAGCTGGAAAACCCAAGATGCTGTATTCACATTTTAACTTTTAGGGCCTTCAAGTGTGATAAATCCAGATGAAGAAACTTCAGTCCAAATTAATGTGTATACTAAATCCAAATAAATGTTAGAGACCACGCAAGATGAAAACCTTTACATGCCTATCTCCAAAACATCCCATTAAATGAATACTTGTGCACAAATCAAAATAAAAAATATAAACACCTACATCATTTTAGAGGCTATCCCAAGAATGTTGATACTTTATTTATTCCCTAATATTTTATATGCTGCATCTTGATCTTTCTGAGTAAAGATTTGCTGGCATGACATTTAATGCAGGCATTGAATACTGGCAGAATTGTGGGATTTTTTTTAAGTGACTGCTTTGGGGATTTCTCATTTTTCTTCTTTTTTCTTTTCCCTCTTCATTTTATGAATGTTGTCATTTACAAGCAGGCAGCTTGTAAGACATTGTGGTCAAAGGAATACAGATCCCATTGCATTTGTAACAGAACTTTTTATAAATATTTAGTAAAGGATCTAACATTTTATATTTTAAAACAAAAAAAAAATCCTATCAGGTTAGATATTTAATGCTCCATGTACTTATGTGTAATTAATGCCTCAAATCTTTAAATACTCCCATGTCTCAAATACTAGGAAAACTGCCAATTGCGTCGGCACATCATCAGAGTGGACTCTTTGTTTGCTCTTGACATTTTGCATTACCAAGCAGAAACCTAAGTGTATATTTTTCTTGCTTTTTGGTAGTGTTATCAAAATCACATATATGAAATTCAGGAAAGAAGGGAAAAAAATCTTTGATGGACAAGTCGAATCCAATTCAAATATTTATAGCATCAATGGCAAACTGGACATTTCCAGAAAGTGAACAATTTGAATTATTCATGAGGCCATAGTTAAGTCAATACATCTCTATCTTGACCAGATTCTTTCTAATAGCTTGCAAGTACAAAATATGCGGTATAATATTTACAAATATAATATGCAAACAGAGATGAAAGACTGGTTATTTGGTAAATCAGTTTATTTGTAATAGAATTGTCCTGACACACTTTCATATTTTCAAAATGGATATACTTACATCCAAACAAACAAACAAACAAACAAAAACACCTGTGCAGGGATGTGTGAAGTTTGAAGAACACCCAGAGCAACAGGAACCAGACGAAAGAATGGGAGTTCATGCTCACCATTTCTATTACAGTGGCTACAATGGCCCAGTGTTCCTTTTCCCTCCTTTCCACTTTATCTTTTTTTTTTAAGATTTATTTATTTATTTGAGAGAGAGCATGAGAGAGAGAAAGAGAGATACGAGTAGGAGGGAGGGGCAGAGGGAGAAGTGGACTCCCTCCTGAGCCCAATGCAGGACTCGATCCCAGAACCCTGGAATCATGACTTGAGCCAAAGGCAGATGTTTAACCAATTGAGCCACCCAGGTACCCATCTGCTTTATGTCTTAAATACCCTAATTTTCAAAGAACGTCTGTCATTGCTCACATGCGGAAGGTGGTTGCATGACCACTTTGGTATCTTTTCTTTTTTCCCCCTCTCAAAATTTATCACCAATTTAAAAAGTGAACTCCCAACCAAGGTAAGGCAGGGGAAAGAAAAGAAAGAAAGAAAGAGGGGGGGAGAGAGAGAGAGAGAGAGAGAGAGAGAGAGAAAGAAAGAAAGAAAGAAAACAGAAACCTATCCAATTCTTTAATAACAGAGTGATTTTTGAAATGTACTAGAGTTATGCTTTGCATGGGCTCTGCGGATTCCCTCCCCCCTCACCATCACCAATAAAAGAATCAATCATCAAATGTTCTGTCCTCCATCAAATCTGTAATATCTTTCCGACTTCATAATTCCAGAACCAAACTGATTTCCAAAAGGGATGTCTCCAGGCTGTGCCAGTTTGCCAGGATCTTTCTGGTCAGGATCCTGAGACTGTGATTTAGCCAGCACTCTCCAAGCAGGCAAAAAAAAAGCCATTAGAGACCTGAGCCATGCTTCTCCATGTGGCCCGAAGTTTCCAGGTGGCTTGTGTGTGTTATGATTGTGCCTGGCCTCAACATAAAAGCAAATTGACAACCCCTACCTCCCCCGAGCCAGTGCCAATTTTTAAATAAAATGTCTAGTGGTGATTTATTGCCAGTGTAAACTGCCAGACTGGCAGCCCCATTTACCTACTAAGCAGGCAAATCAGTAAAAGCTATGTCAACCTTGCCCAGTTTACCCAAGTATGTTCTACAAGGCATTCCAAATTTCATGTGTATTCTGTTACTAGATATCTTATTTGTGCACATCAGAAAACAAAATAGCCAGTTGACCTCGATGACTTCAAAAAGTGGTTATTCATCCTTTGAGAACTTCCTGGGATCATCCAAGCTCATTTTCCATAGATCACACAGTCTTCCATTCAGATAAGGATTGTTGACCATTAATCATCTGGCTTGAATATCAAACAGGGCTGCAGAACTGTAAGAATTTCTTTCCTGCGTCTACTATCATCTCAGGGGCATGTTTCCTACCACTTCCCCAGAGACCAAACACCTGCCTTGGCAATTCTCAAGAGACCTCTTTCCCTTATTCCTCTCCAGTTTATAAATAACAACACCTATTGGTCAAGGTATAATTTTTAAATGTTATTTTAGGTCTTTTTCAGTTCTCTCTGCCCCTAACATTCCCCATCAAGCTGATCCATTCTTGCCAGGATAAAGTGCATGAGATTTTTGCACAGCTCTGGTCAAAAAGCACCTCTTTCTACTCAGGAGGAGACTTCAAAGATTGCTACCTATAATGTATGTTAAAAGAAAAAGAAAAAGAAAACAAAACCCAGAGCCATCAATTCCTATTTCTTTACGATTACAGACAGGCTGCTCTGATGAATGAAACCTCTTCCAGTCTTACTTAAGCTGCTCAGAATGACTAGTTATCAAGTCAATGAGAAGAAATCTTTTATTTCTTATCTTAATGCCTCTGTGTCATTGTACACAAAACGCAGAGAAGTCTATACTTCATCAACCATTTTCTTCATGTATTATTTAATAAACTGTTTAGAGCATGCCTAATTACAAACATTTATTATAGAATTCAACCCTAGAAATGTGTGAGAGTATGCTAAATTGTTTCCTACCTAAAGTTTTAATGAGAGTATAATACCTCCGGCCCATATGTTTCAAGAACGTTATCCTTAATTATGTAACACGGGTATTTTACTGATATCTGTTAACTGTTCAAGCAGCTGTGGTTTTCTGCTTTTTTGCACAGCTCGGGAGGAGCAGTGAGTTCAGTTTCCCCTTTTTGGGGGGTTGCAAAATCCATACCCCAAACAGGTGTGTGCAATCACGAACCGCAGTGATGAACCCAAACTGCTGCCTTTCTAAAAATTCCACCAGCCGGTGACACACGCCGGTCAAGGTTGCACAACCTTGTTTTCCACCGGTTATTTTGATGATTCATTCCCCCATGGGGAGGTGAATTTTCAGCCATTGTTACTCCGCTCCTGTTTCTGATAACTAAAGGAATCACTTCCTCATTTTGAGGATTTCTCTCTCTCCCGCTCTTGCTATCGCTCTTGCTGTCTCCCTGTTTCCTTTTTGTATGTTGGGTTCTGCTCCTTCTGCAAGGTGCTGCCCGAACTGGCTGTTCTCTCCTCCGTGGACAAGGGCCAGGAGAGGGGAAGTTAAAGGAAACACACTTACACATTAAGCAGGGCTCTTCAAGTTGCTACTTAATTGCAGTAAAGCTACCCGGATGATCTGTAACTATAAAATAATCATCCATTAAAAATATAAGAACTCAGAGCAATAAGTGAATATTATCCACTTGCAAGTAGTAACCTTGGAACATTACATTGATTCTATGGATTGCTTAAGAAATGTTTGTGGAATTGCCACCAAACTTCCCTCAGGTTTTAAATGTCAGACGTGGCAAATCATCCACTTTATTTTTTTAAAAAAAGATTTTCTTTTATTCATTTGAGTGAGAGAAAGTGTGCGTACACAAGCTGGGGGTGAAGCGGAGGGATAGAGGGAGAAGCAGGCTCCCCGCTGAGCAGGGAGCCCCATGTAGGGCTCCATCCAAGGACCCCAAGACCGTGACCCAAGACAAAGGCAGATGCTGAACCAACTGAGCCACCCAGGGGCCACAAATCATTCACTTTAAAAAGGTACATTTAATTTTTGCAGACATCCACACTTTATCCAGAGCCCAGTCTGCTGATAAATTGATCACCTTATCATTTAAATAAAAATGTTTGATTACTAAAAATTAAAATGAGCTCTTTGTGAGGAATGAAAAAGGAATCTAAGGAAAATTTCAAAAAAGGAGATGAAAACATTTTGAACAGTGGCAGAGTCCACTGGATTAAATATAGTCTAGCCAACCTGTCTTCCCTAGAGAAGACCACATTCCTTTGTAAATTTTATATGTTTGCTACAGTGCTATCACAATATTTTACCCTTACATCTTGACTTTTCTAGAAAATGGAGCAACTCAAATTAATTTCTTTTTCCCCTATTAGACAACAACAAAAATACAAGAATGATACTCTAGAAACTTTATTCTTAATTAAGGAGATCTGCATAGACACAAGAGCACACCTACGCATTGCACATTCCTCGAAAGGTGAGGATTTTCTTGTACTAGAAAGTGCTGTATCCTAATGGCGAGAACGCGAGTCATGGAATATGAAAATCTGCACATTAAACTAGAATTTACCACTTACTGTCTGTCACCTGGAGCAAGTGCCCGGACTTTAATGAACCTCCGTTTCCTCATCTGTTAAATGTGGAAAATAAAGATATGCTTTGCGTAAGTACTGTGAAGATTAAATGTATGAAAAGTCTCGAACAGGGTGCCTGGCACATAATGGATGCCCAAAACATGGTGACATTTGTGATCATTGACATTATCACACACCAGGATTCTCCACTGGAGCATGACCTCCTGAAGAGCAAGAACCATACTCTCCATCATGTTTGTTACTCAGCATCCGGCATAGTGTTCAACACATAGTAGGACTTAAAAATTGTTTATCAGGGCGCCTGGGTGGCTCAGAGGATTAAAGCCTCTGCCTTCGGCTCAGGTCATGATCCCAGGGTCCTGGGATCGAGGTCCACATTGGGCTCCCTGCTCAGTGAGGAGCCTGCTTCTTCCTCTCTCTCTCTGCCTGCCTCTGACTACTTGTGATCTCTCTCTCTGTCAAATAAATAAATAAAATCTTTAAAAAAAAATTGTTTATCAAACTAGGCTGAATACATCCTTTTGAATATACCTAAGATTAGAAATTGGAAATGAGGTGGCTCAAGTTGGTTAAGCGTCTGCCTTCAGCTCAGGTCATGATCTCAGGGTCCTGGGATCGAGCCCCACATCAGGCTCCCTGCTCAGCGGAGATCCTGCTTCTCCCTCTCCTTCTGCTGCTCCTACCTGCTTGTGCTCTCACACTCTCTCTCTCATCAAATAAATAAAATCTATTTTAAAAATTAGAAATAAAAAGTAGAAGATTTTAACTCAAATTTTTTTAAAACAGTTCAGAAGCAACATGATCTGGTTCAGTTTATAATATATCCCAGATTCATGTATAATCAAAATAAAGAATATTATTACATATTTTTTAAAGATTTTATTTCTTTATTTGACAGAGAGAGAGAGCATGAGACAGCCCTAGCAGGGGGAGCGGCAGAGAGAGAGAGAAGCAGACTCCCCTCTGAGCAGGGAGCCCGATGAGGGGCTTGATCCCAAGACCCTGGGATCATGACCTGAGCCAAAGGCAGGCACTTAACTGACTGAGCCACCCAGGTGCTCCTACATATTTTAAAATATCTCATTTCTTGATCTAGCCCTTTCCTGCCCTAGTCAGTGTTTTAAGAAGCTTATTTATCCTTGAAAAATGATTTCATTAGAAGTAATCACGAATAAGTTTTAATCAGGTGACGAAGCTAGGTTGATTGAGTGGAAAGTATAGCGGAAGTCACTGATGAGCTGCCAGATGGGGAGAGGGTGGGAGGAGAACTTTGGATAGGAAGAACATTAAGCCACTACTTCTATAATTCTTGGTAGCTGCAGGGGTGTGGGCTCCATAAGGGTGGTGGAGCACAAAAGCAAAGTCACACTTCCCTAAACACAAACACAGTAGGGTGAAGTCTGCTCTAATCCTGCCCCAGGCACAACCTAGTACTTGACCCTCACAGACCAACTGTGCACAGACTCCCACAGGTACTGGGCACTTAAGAAGTAATTGTTATACATATAAATGAGCAAATATCATTCAGTCATCATTTTATTTTTCCCTACTTTTTTCCTTCTTTCCCCTATCCTCTAAGGAAATCAGGCTCTGAAAAAAAAATTAATAACTCACAGATGAGACCACGTTAGACTCAGTAGACAATTGTACACACTGTCCTTTGTGAATTCAAAGCAATTGCTACACCTGCACAAATTTAAAGGTAGAAAGTTTGATTGTATCTTTTAAGTAATAACTTGCTACGGAAAATAAGAGGATTATAACTATCTTATGACAGCCAACAGTGAAGTCTACCTAACTTCTCGTCTGCACCAAAAACAGCAAAGCAAATTTCTATGAGAAAGAAGTAAATGCTCCATGGAATGAATGGTGCTCTTAGACTCCTTTCAAAGGGTTGAACAATAAAAGTACAACATACACGGGTATCTTCAACTCTCCATTGTCAGTACGAATTCTCCTTCTGCACGTTGGTCTTGCTTCTTCTCGAGCACCTGGTTACGGAGACCATGAACAACACACTCCATGTGCACATAGGTACCCCTATTGAAAAAACTTTGCTTTGTCACGACACTTGGAGAAGAAGTTAGATAATCGTGTTTAGGAGAATAGCAAACAAGGAACAGAAACTTCGGACTCTCTCCTTTTTTTTTTTTTTTTTTTAAATCTTAAGTTGGAATCCCATGACCCAAGATTTTGCAAGTCCTGAAGGAAATTCAGCTCAGGCAACAAAAAGTCTTATGATATAGTACCCTGCAATCTCTTAGTACTTAAACCCCTGATTCATACAGGAAAATAAGAATACTCATAAAATGGAATCCCAGAATCAAGCAACAAAAAAGAAATACACTGCCTCACTTACCTGACAATTCAACATTCCCTATTCTCTAGTCTCATACTTTGGGACCATCTTTCTGTACTTATATTTCTTATTATTTATGTATATCTGCCCTCTAGGCTGCGAGCTACTTCAGGGAAATGACTAAATCTTATACTTCCCTGTATCCCCAATTCCTGGCACAGAAATTGGCACAGACAAGATGCTTGGTACGTATTTGTTAAATAAATAAAATGACAGATAAGTCTTAGTCCTTACAAAGAGGATATCAATATATAATCATGCATTGTTTTTTAAGAAGATTTTACCGATTTATTTTAAAGAGAAAGAGAGTAGGTACACAAGTCAGGGGAGAGGCAGAAAGAGAGAGAATCCTCAAGCAGACTCTGTGCTCAGCACGGAGCCCAGTGTGGAGCTCGATCCCACAACCCCAAGATCATGACCAGAGTTGAAACCAAGAGTCGGATGCTCAACCGACCGAGCCACCCAGGCGCCCCTATAATAATGCATCCTGTAATTCAGTAACAAACTCTGCATGGTAAGCAAATAATAATTAACTGTATTAACGTAGAAGCAGGTAACCAGGCTCCCTTTCCTTTCTCCTGCCCATTTTAAAATGGTCCCATTTCTCTCTCCTCACTTTTCTTCAGCCTGATACTGCCTGGATACCACATATTTGTCAGTGGAGTGCCATGGTTGAACGTTACAGGTCAGAACTGAGGAAAGAATGAGGTGGTACAGCCCTATAAGACCCCTCTAATCATCCTTAAAACTCTACTTCTCAAATAGTACTGTAGAGTCCCCTAAAAACCAAGCCCCAGATAAAAATACTGCTTCTTTCACCATTTATCCACTTCAATTAAGGGCAATTCCATCCTAAATTGTTCAAACCAAAATCTTTGCATCATTAACCTTGCCCAGTCCCTTACAGCCTATATCTAATCAATTAGGGCCACGTTCACTCTACCTTCAAAATAAGTCCCATAATCCAGCCACTCCTCATCACCTCCATTGCTATGAATTTCGACCAAGCTACCAGTGTCTCTTGTTTGGATTGCTGAAATTGGTCTTCACAGGTCTCCTTGCCCACCCACAGTCCAGTCTTAACAGCAGATAGAATGATCCTCTTCAGGCATAAGCTACATCCTGTCATTTCTTCGACCTGAACTCACCTATAGCTTTTGATATTACTCAAAAAAAAAAAAAAAAAAGTCAAAGTCCTTGGTATGGCCTATAAGGCCCTGTGTTATCTGCCTCTACCCCACCACCCATACCCGCTACCTCTCTGCTCTCCCTGATTTCCCCCTCATCTCTCTGTTCCAGGCACACTGGCCACAGCACTGCTCCCATAACAGATTGAACCCTGTCCCACCATTGTACTAAATGTGCCCCTTTGTCTGGAATTACATCTCAGGTGGACAGATTAATTGTCCCTCATTTTCTTCTTGTCTAAACTGGATCTTTTCAGTGAGGTCTTCCCTAGACATCCTATCTCAAACTTCCCCATCCCTCCCTAACACCTCACATTTTCTCCTCTTTTACTCTGTTTTTATCCTTAGACATTTTCACTTCCAAATAAAACATATTTTCTTTATTCCAGTTGTTGTCTGTCATCCCCACTTGAATATGAGTTCTTTCATAGCAGGAATTTATACCTTTATTTTTAACTACTGTATCCCAGAACATAAGAGTTTTTCCTGGTATGTACCAGGTATTAGTAGATAATTTGTGAATGAATGAATGAACCTCTAGGCATTGACTTTATTTAGAAGATCCATAGTCTCATCTTTTATGTTTGATTTTTCTTAATGAGGTGTCAACATTGTAAATTTTGAAAAAAACAATGTTTTGAAACTTGTTTTAAGACAAATCCACTAACAAAATGAAATATAATTTTTTTCTACTATGAAATTATGTACTGGCTTAACTAGGAAAAGAAGTTCATTGGAATTTTTAAACTTAGGTCACGAGAAGGATTAAATAAGGTAATACAGGTTTAAAGTATCTTTAAGAAGAAGTAATAAGGAGGCAAAATTATCTCTACTTTCTAATAATGAAATCTATAACTAAAAGAACTTAGAGAATTGATTGAAAACCTATTAGAGAAATCTGCGAATTTAAGTAAAGTGGCTGATTGCATTAATTTAAAAAGTAAATAACATTCCTTTACAGAAAAAAATAGCCCATTAGAGAATACCATGGTGTGGGGGGTGGGGGTACTATTATAGCAACTAACAAATGGAATGTTACTAAAAAATTAAGAATTATGTAAAACCTGCATGAATAAAATGTTAGAATGCTATTAAGAAAGGTAAAGTGACTTAAATAATAAAAAAGATATGAAATTACCCCCCGAAAATTTATTTAGTACCTATCAAGATGCAGGATACCACTTTAGGCAGTGGGGCTTTATCAGTGAATGAAAAAGGTAAGATTTCTGTCTTCATGATATCACAAAGGCACTAAGAGTTCAATCTTTCCAAAACCAAACTCATAATGCACTGCCCCAAATTCGGTATTATTTCAGTGACTCCCATAGCTAAGAAAGACACCACCAAGTACACAAGCCAGGAACCTGGTATCATCTTTGATGCTGTTCTCTCCCTTACCATCTAAATCAAATCCATCAACAAGTCCTACTGATTTTCTTTTTTTTTTAAGATTTTATTTATTTATTTGACACAGAGAGAGATCAGATCACAAGTATGTAGAGAGGCAGGCAGAAAGAGAGGAAGAAGCAGGCTCCCTGCTGAGCAGAAAGCCTGATATGGGCCTCGAACCCAGGACCCTAAGATCATGACCTGAGCCAAAGGCAAGGGCTTTAACCCACTAAGCCACCCAGGTGCCCCTGATTTTCTCTACTACAAATATCTTTTGTCTCCTCTCCATCTCTACCACCAACACCTGAACTGCAATCAACACTGTCTCTTGCTGGACAATGACAATAAGGATCCTCGCATTATCTGACCTGCCTTCAGCTAGATCTCCTAAAGGTAGCAAATGTAATTCTTTCTGAAAGAAAAATTTTAATGGCTCCTCATCATTCAGATCTTAACTCAAACATCAGTTCTTCATGGAACACATTCATGACCAGTCATAAGTTCTTATGGTGTCATGTTACTACTTTAGTTTATCCCTTGACCCGGGTGATTTTTTCATTCTCTCTTAGATACTATACACTCTATGAGGATAGAAAAATACCTCTTTGGGTTCTCACTGTATTTCTAGTACTCAGCATAGGATCTGGCACATAGTAGATGCTCACTAAATAATTGTTTACAGTACTGCCTCTAGATCTGGCTAAGATGGGCCCTTGTCATAGCCCTATTCCCTAGAGCCTCCCTCCATTACACACACACACACACACACACACACACACACACACACACACACACACACCCCACACACACACAAAGAGAACTAAAGAACATGCAGACACCTCTGTTATCTGACTTTCAGGACATAGCACAGTGCAACCCATAACCTTGAATATCCACGCTCGTCATTTACACACTTTAGAAACCAAGGAAATACTTCTCATTTCTTGCTCTAAATCCCCCAAACAAAAATGTAACTGTGAATGGTTAAGGATTGGGCTCATGCTGACATTAGAAGGGAACCCTGCTTCAGATGAGTAGCAAATGTACAATTAGGTAAGAGAAAAGACAAATTAATCATCTTGTCAAATCCTTCCTCTCAGACAGTATGAACGCAAGAGATTCTTGCAAAACAAGTATCATTTCCCAGAAGTGTCTAGTATTTTTTCTGCTTCTTTTCATGTTCCAATGCATTGCTCTGGTAGTCCTCACAACCAACACACTATTTACCATGAGAATTTTTCTTTTTTTTTTTAAAGATTTTATTTATTTATTTCACAGAGGGAGAGAGATCACAAGGAGGCAGAGAGGCAGGCAGAGAGAGAGGGGGAAGCAGGCTCCCCACTGAGCAGGGAGCCCAATGCGGGCCTCGATCCCAGGACCCTGAGATCATGACCTGAGCCGAAAGCAGAGGCTTTAACCCACTGAGCCACCCAGGCGCCCTACCATGAGAATTTTTCACATGTCAGGATGCCAAAGCTGAAACCAGCTCAGGGTTGATGAAAGTGCAGGGAAATGGGCACTGTTTATTTTTGCTAGGACTTTAGTAGCAGGTTAAAATTTTAGGAAGTAATGTTGAAATATGCATCAAAATTTAAAGTCTTCTATGATGGAGAGGCCATACACCCCAGTGATTATGAGCACAAGCTCCAAATCCAGAAAGAATTGAGTCATATCATGATTCTGTCGCTTCCTTGCTATGTGATTTTTGTGCAAGTTTCTTAACCTCACTATGCCTCAGTTTCCCCATCTGTGAATTAGTAATAAGAATAGTACTCACTTCATACTTCCTAAAGTTGCGAAGATTAAAAGGGATACTGCCTGTAAAGTGTTTAGCACAGAGCCTGGCTCACTGTAAGAACACTTGACTAATATCAAATTTCACCATCTTCCTTCTCCTCTTCCAACTCCTCTTCATCATTATTATCACCATTAGACCAACACTCTCTACATATAATTTTATCTTCACAAATGGAAAGCCTTGCAGTTGGAGGTCATAAAAAATAATGAGATAGATCCATATATAATCATAGTGAAAGATGCCTATAATAAACTACTTAAATAAAGAATTTTCCACAAAAACATCTCTGATCCTATTTTGGTATCATCTACAGTGTGATTTATAAATTATGTGTTATATGTAAATTAAATAGAAAATTTCTAAAACGATGCACAAAAACTTAAAAGTGGCTACATTCGGGTTATCTGGTTTGGGGGAAGGATTTTGTTAATCATTTTATATTCTTTTACACTGCTTGAATTTTTACATAAGTACTTAACTACTTTTATTATTAAAATTTTAAATTTATTAATTTTTTTTTCAGTTTTAGTCTTTAAAGTCACTAATGTTCACCAATTCCAGGACTTATCCCTCTTTGGCACAGGGAAAGACTTTCATTCTCCCTTGCAATCTGACTGAAGCCATGTGACCATGTGGCCATGAAGCCATGTGGCCAGAAGTGGCCATGTACTTCTGGCCACTGAACTATGACTGACTGTCACATGTATCACTTCTGGAATAAGGTAGTTAAGAGTTGGACATCACCAGGCTCACTCTTTTTGTGCCTAGGCAAACTAGGGAGACATATGATGGAGTTGTTGTGGCTATTAGATAAAAACATCAGATCTCTTACCACAATTTGAGAAATTATATATATATGTATATATGTATATATATGTGTATATATGTATATATCTGTATGTATATATGTGTGTATATATATGTATATGTATATGTATATATATATATACACACACATATATACATACACACACACATATGTATTTTTCATTAACCCATGGGTTAAGGGAAGTCCTCCTACCTTTTGTATCTTAAGGAGCTAAAGAGGTGTACTGGGTCATGGAAAGGGTCTAATAAGTGTTTATGGATGGTACTATTCATTATATCCTATCCTCATTCCAAGACACAGACCTGTAAGTTGTAGTATACATCATTGAAACTTAGAAGAGTGTATTGGGAGTGCTATCTTTGAAAACAGATAAGAAGTGAAAGGAAAATAAGTAATCACAGAATGTTTCTGGAATTCAGGTGCATTTAGATTGTTGGTAACAACCTCCATAGGCAGCATGCATTCAAAAAACAGGTTTCAAATATCTATTTGAAGATATCTGGAAAACAGATAACAAAGACTCAGAGCCAGATCTCACCAGGTCCACAGCCTAATTGGGTAAGAACACCTGGAAACAAGTAACGAGAAGATAAGCACTGATTGTGCTATGCATGGGGTGTTATGTCTAGATAGAGAAGCACATGGCTATGTGTTCCTGGGGCCAAAGAGGCTATACATTTTGTTTTTGAAGTTCAGACGTGTCCCAAATAAAGGTGTCTAAAATAAACTCATGATAACCTGCCTTTATTTACTAAAAAGAACAGAGGAAATGTTTTTGAGCTATGCTTGCACAAATTTTTTTCAGAAAGATGTACTTCTATTTAATTTGGCTCTACCTAGAGTTCCATATAAGTATTTGCACTGCTGTTTTGAATTATTTGATGACTTCTCATTAGAGATTGGTAAGTAGTGGTTTAATACTTTAAACACATGAAATTCCGTCCAAGATCAGATCTATGGCAGGGCAGTAATTTAACGGAAAGCCACGCCTACAGCCCCCAAAGCCAGAGGTGTGATCACATTGCACATGGAGCAGGGGATGGTGGAGGGATGCCTACTCAGCATGTCGCGCTCTTACCCTGTTTCACCGGTTAAGGTGGAAGTGGAAAAACTGTGGGTTAAGGTCGCAAACAAAATAAGATATAAGTTACATGAAACCTGATATCAGACATGCATTTTATCTCCAGGTACTTTTTGAATAAAACCTTTGTCAGACTGAACTCAGAGTTAGCAACTGCCCCCACCAAATCTGTAGTTTATACTTTGTGTGAAACACAAAAACTCAACAGGTAGAATGTGACATTTTTTCCAGTATATATAAGTTTAGTTTATTCACTCAAGACCTAAACAATCCTGTGTCCACTTTGTTGGACTGTTTATTCTGGCGTGGCTCTTCATCCTATAAATACAGCTATTATCACCAAATGTCATCATCTATATGCACATTTTCCTCGCAGGGACTAACAAGTTTATAATTCTCTTCTCTCTGGTCACACTAATGTTACAGCTCAGTTCTTTACTTCCCTACATTGTCCCTTTCTCAAATTCTCAGGATTTTCAGCAGAAAATATGAATGGTTGCTTGCCAGACATTTAATCTAGATTGTGATTTATAGTTCTCAAAAATGATACTTGACTTTTACTGACCGCTTTCAGAAAATGTTCAAATCTTTCTTCAGATTTTAAGAATATTTATATCCTTTAACCCAGTAATTTTACTTTGTGAAATCCTAAATATATATATATATATATATATTTGCTAAATATATATATACATCATACAAATATCAAAATAGATACAGAAAACTCATCAAAACTAAATATGCAACAAGACGGGATTATAAAATAGAATATTAACAGCCATTAAAATCGTATTGCTGAAGATTGATAAATGATTAAAGAAATTGCATATTATAAAATATCAAAAATAGATCAGATCTCAAAATTTTACATAATGATCCCAGGTTAATAAATACATGCACAGAGAAGACCAAAAGAGTGTGTGTAACAAAATGTTAACAGCTGCCATGTCTGGGTGAATAAGAGTGTAAACTCTTTTCATTTGCTTATTTACTTGCTTCCAAATTCCCTAACATTTCTTCAATAAACACAAAATTAAAAATATAAAATATATACACATACACAGAGTTTTCCATCTTTCTCCAGGTGTTAATAAGCATGGCCACCGAGTGCAATCACCTCGTAGGCAGAATAAAAAACATCCAGTGATACTCAGTCACTGTTTACTATTGAAAGGAAAATTATTTTGAAAAACGCAAGGCCTCATCCAGGTCAGAAAATAAGTATGACTCAAAATCCTGACGTTAACAGTAAAATGTGTCTATCTCACAGTAAGGCAGTCAAGTGCTGACACTTCGGCTTACTGTAAAGGCTATGTCAGTTCCTGTTGGCTCAGATCCTCTTTGGGCTTGCTGTTCTAGTCAGATTTACCTTGGTTTTCTACCAACACCAACAATGAGTTCTGACATCTCCAATCCCATTTGGCTAGGCTGGGCTAGGACAGGTGATGACACAGAGCCTCACCGAAACAGTCAACCCCTGAAATTAGGAGACAGGTGTCTCGGTGCACTTAGGACTGATGGATGGGCCCCTTCTAGATCTGATGTTGTTCAGTTCACTGGTTCCCAGACTTTCACATTTTATTGGCCTATTTGAAGCAAAAATTAAGGTACCTACATAGTTAAAAACTTTATTTTGTTGCCTTTTATTCTTACCATAATTTTATTTTAAAAAAGCACATGTTTACCTGAAAAAAACTAGAAGGGCATGATCTCAAAATAAAATATTGAGCTTCTAAGAAAAATAATTTTAATTACATTGCAACATATGTGTGACGTCATCCAGTGAAAATATTATCACCGGTTGGGGGTGATCCTTAGACTCCTGAACCAGCTGATATCTGGTGATTTCTCTGAGAAGTTCTCTCAGAGGCTCAGGTGGTTTCATTATTGAACTGAGGAACTTATAAAACAAGCCAAAGTACAAAGATTTATTTATTCACCCAGGACTGACATACTCCAGAGAACAATCAAGGACCTGCTTTTTTGATAATCCATTTCAAAACTTCTCTAGGGAGTAAACGGAGCATCAGAGATCTACCTCTTTTAAGAACATTACATCACTATTAGGAATTTCGAGTTTTTAGAATGTTCATAATAGAACCCATCTCATAGTAAACTCCAATTCTTAGATGGGCACCAGAGTAACTTCTGTCTTGCTGGAATTTTCCTACCTAGACAAGAGCCAAAAACAAGATATACCTACTGTCCTAGGACTCATAAAATAAACAAGGAGCATGAAGCAAGTTTACCCTGAGTACCTTTTATCTCCACGTGGCAAAGAGCAACAAATAAATAAAAGATCAAAATCACAATTCTAAATCTCACTTCTACATCAGCAAATCTGCTCATCTGGGACAGATTTTTCCTGATTGTCCTCATTATTTTCAAAGCCACCTAGATCATCCAAGAATATTTTCTAGCCAAGTCCTGGCTCACTTAGCCTAGCTTATACATATACGGTTCCATAATACAGTTTGTATTAGAAATGCAAACTAACCACTCACTTTTGTTTGTCTCAAAATCATTATGTACTAGTTTAAAGTCAGTGAAAGCTTTAACAAGAACCAAGGAGCAAAATAAAGGTAAAGTAAAAGGAGATTCCCCGCAGATGGTTGTTTTCAGCTAATAAGCTTTAGGTAGTACTTAGACAAAGGTCAACATTTATAATCATATTTTCTTCGTACTTTCTTAATCCAAATTCATAGGTAGTGGTTTCTTTTATGAATATTTTATCAGATCAGAATAAATGCAACATTTTATTTGGATTACACCACTCAGAGAAAGGGGGAAATAGAGAAAGGCCAATAAATCTTCAAGAGTTAATTATTTATACAGAGAAAATTTACTTTGTATGTTGTGACTTGTTTTATTGGTATACTGCAGTTCAATTTAGATTAAGAAGCAGAAAGATTATTGTTTCCCAACAGAGACATATCATAAATAAGTACAGCAGAGAATTTTTTTTGTATTTGTGCCAAACCATCTACAAATAATCAAAATAAAAGGAAAAACACATTCTTAAAATCCCTCAAGTTTAAACTCTTGAAATGACATTTAGCTACACTTAGCACTGAAAGTTTAGTGGTGGAGCTAATCAGATCAAGCCCTTCTCCTAAAGGTGATGGAACGAGGGAACTGACACCATAATCATCCCATCTTTGCTAGAATGTTTACTGGCTCTCTGGTTCACGTTAGTTTACCTAGAAAACTGTTCAAAATTCATCAACATTCTGTGGACAAGACCATACAAAGATATGATATGACACTTTGGTTGCCAGAAAGGTCCAGTCATAATCTGAACTTAGATTTTTATCATTACTTGCAAAACTGAAGTTAAAAATCTCCGTTAACCTAAGAGAAAATAAAATAATAAAAGAAAACTCTAGAGCAAAGTTTCATTCCCTGGCATAAAGCAGGTATTCAATAAATATTGATTGAATTGGATAGATGGATGGATGGATGGATGATTGCAGGAAAATTATGAACCCTGACCACTACAGATGTCAACCCCACAGCCTTTGGAGAAGTCCCAACCAATGCAACTCTGTGACAGGTTGTCTTGACCCCCAAAAAAGTTACAAAATTATGACAGTTATAAAACAATGCCAGTTATAAGAATGTCCCATACTTGGCTCATGTTTTCTAGGATAGAAATAAATTTCTTTAGTTTAAAATCAGATTGGACCTCTAACCCCACCACACAGCTTACTCTGTCCTTGGGTCTTCCCTGAAATACATTCTGCTATGAACACACCTAGGAAAGATTTCCCCCATTATTTGCAGACCTCAACTGATCTTCTAATTTCCCTCCAGAATTGTAAAAACACCTACCATTTATTGATCCCTAAATATGTACCAACTACTCTATAATGGATTTCAGATCCATGAACGCATTTGATACTAATAAAATTCCTATACATACATGTATTAACTCATCGTGGATTTATTTATTAAGTACCTTCTATGTATCAGGCAATGTTCTAAGAACTTAGAAATTATTCTAAGTGACAAAAACACTTATTCTATAAGTGACAAAAACAGACAAAAATCTCTGTTCTCAGAGAGTTTACATTTCAGTTAGGTGGGAGAAGGGGTAAATAATGAGCCTGTTTATTTTGTTGTAATCATCTTACTTTGAAGATGAAGTAACTAACGTTCAGAGATTTAAATAACTCTCCAAAGAAGACATTGATTGTAAATGACAGATTTGAGGATTCAAGTCTGAGACCCTGGCCCCAAAGCCTGTGTTTATCATAGGCCATAGGTTTAGGTCATACTCCTTCCACTCTGCTAACTGAGCCAGCATGGTGCCAAGTACTTGGAGTCCAAATTAGACTGTCCAAGGTATAGTGGAATTTAACTGGCTACATGGTAGGCATTGTCAGATGCCAGTCATCTTCACAGCTGCTGAATAAAGCCAAACCTCTCTGTCTCTCCATCTGTGATCCATAACCTTCAACTAAGATCAAAGGCAGCCTGGCAAGTTTCGTGCTATGATACTTAATGCAGTTCCAGTCCAATCCCTTCCAGCCATAAGAGGATTATTATACTTCCTCCTCCCTTTCAGTTATATAGGAACATGTGAAGAGTTCTGTCCAATGTGTTGTGAATATAAGTAAATGTGTCACAGGATGGAATATTTAATTTCTAATTCACTACCTCTCAGAACCATCACTTTCTTCCTGTATTAAGCCCAGACATATGCAAGATGGTGGTGACTCCATCATCGTGGAGACCGAGTAATCACAGTGAGGAGAATCCCTCTGCTGATCCATGATGGACAAGGAGCATGAGTGAGAATGAACCTTTGTTATTTAAACCACTGGAACTTTGAAGATTTTTGTTACACAGCACATCCCTCTTTCAGCTGGACACAGGCAATTCTTAAATCTTTTCCTCTTGATGATAATTATGTGGCAGTAAAGGTAAATTGAATAAAAGTAAGTATAAAATGGTCTAGAAATTAACCATATGATGTTTGGTAGAGAAGATATTAGAAAGATGGGGTGCCTCGCTGGCTCGGTCAGTTAAGCATCTAACTCTCAATTTCAGCTCAGGTCATGATCTCGGGGTTGTGAGACCCAGCTCATGGGCATGGAGCCTGCTTATGATTCTCTCCCTTCCTCTCCCTCTGTCCCTCCCCCCCTTCACTCACATATGTGTGCACTCTCTTTCTCTCTCTCTCTCTCTCACTCTAAAAAAAAAAGTGAAGAAAAATACAGAGAATTTTGAAGGAAAGAAAAAATCCTTGTAAGAAAAAGATCTTATAAATGCTAGTAAGCAAGGAAAAATTAATGTAATAAAAAAAGGAGAAACCCTTTTCTCTGCTCAAGCCCAGAAGTTATCACCATGCATAATCCCAAAGTTAGAAGAAAAAATAATAAAGTTGAATATTTAATTCATTAATGCTTTTATTTCTTTATATTATTCTCATCAGCTAAGTCCTTCCCCAGTTAAAAATAAACTCTAGGAAGACAAGATATAAGTGCCTGCTGTGTTCCTGAGTGAATAAAATTGAAAAAATCTGATATGACTTCTTCAACACAGAGAGTCAGAGAGGAAAGCCCCCAAGAACCAAGAGACCATCTGCATTTACATCTTCCAGATGAAAAGTGAAAAAGGAACAAATGTGGTCTCATTACTTTCCATCAAGGGCAAAATTCTTACCACAACAATGCCTATTGTACCAGATTACCAAACACAGAATCACACTGTAACTTCAGGAAAATATAGAATATTTACATAGAATAAAGCCAAAACACCTCCACATAGGTATACCTCACCTTGAATGCCTTAGTTGTTACAGGAAAAAAATATGTCATGAAAATAGGGGAAATTGAATAATAGGACCAAAAGAAACTTTCTGTATTAAAGTTTCCTAAACTAAAATTATAATGTTTTAATTTACCCTTTTTTGCACTTCCTAATTCTCATCTCTTTAGTATAAGTTGCATTTACACCTGTGTTAAAGTTTAGCCTTTGGCTATAAGAAGTCACTTTCTGGCAGGATTATATTAATACCTATTTTATGATATTGGTTGAAACACTTCCAGTTTTCTAAATAGAAAAGAGGAAGATTGTGTAATAGATGCCATTTTATGAAAACCTAGGTCCGCAGACATAGATGAGAATAATTGAAAGTACCTAGAAGTTAGTATCTCCAAACCTATGGGAAAACTGTTCCATGTATCTCAACAAGCTACGGGTGTCATCCAAATCCTTAAATGATCATCAATAATGATGTCGCCAATGAATGTTTGTAGTGAGTGTCCCCATAGGACAGGCAGCATCAACAATCAAATACAGACCTATATTAAGTGGCCAAAGGGGAGAGATTGGGCTAATTTGTAGAATTATAGGATCCTTAAAATTCAACAAAATTTGTTCCCATGACCACAATCCATTTGAATCACCGTTTTCCTGTACAAGTTCCTCAGATAAAAGTTCCAAAGTAGATAGGACCCTTCACACAAGTCATGACTCCTTATGCACACGTTTTCAGTTAGAAAGAAGCAAGACTTAGGAGAATTGTATCAACCAAAAGATACTCAAAGATATATCTCATAGACTTCAAGTGCGCATAAAGCTGACTAGTCCAAAAAAGCAATCCATGTTCTTGGAATTGTTCAAAATCAGCTTCTGGATGCATAATGTGATAGTTATGTCATGTGTTGCAGATAGTTCTTGGCTAAATACTTGAGTTATGCTCCGCAGGTAATTCTTGGCTAAAATAAAAGATCAATCAAATATTTCTCTCCACAAATTAATATCAACACTTAGCTTAGTTCAGTTGGACAGAATATTAATTGGATCAAGTCTGTGTATCCTCCAGCTTTATGGCCTGGTTATGCTTGCCTTTTACAGTGCTGCCACAGAACACGTTCCTGGTCCTGGATAGTTCAATACATCATTTCTATAATAGTCCCAGAGCCAATGTAGTAATGAACTCACCATAAAGAATTAATACAGATCTTTAAATGAATCCGTGTTTTTAGAATTGTATATTACATGTTAGAGAGGAACCAAGAGGACAAAGAAGATAAAGGGACATGTTTGCTGCACACCTATGATGTGGGAGCCTCTTTAAACACTTGATATGTAGGTGTCCACCCTGTGGACATGATGTCTGTCATGCAGATGAGGAAACTGAGGCTCAGATAGCTTAGCAACCCAGGCAGAGTTGCCAAGTTATGATAGATGCTATCTTAAACTCAGGCCTGTCTGACTCTGAAGTGTCTGCACTCCCCAATGCCCTAGGTAGTTTAATCTCACCTCTCCCTACACAACAGAATCTATTCTCCCTTTTCCAGACCCTCGGCTACTGGCCGCCAGCAGTGGAGCGTTGCGACAGGCACATTTGTACTACACACACTTTCACATCAGGTTTGTTCCCCCTAACTGGATGTACTTCTTCCTCCCCAACTATGCAAACATTGCTCGCCCTTCAAAGGCCATTTTTTACTTGAAGTCTCACTTCCCCACCAGCCTACTCCTCTCTCAAATGTGAATTGCACAATTTGACTTCTGTGAGCAAAAATTAGTTTTGGGTATGTCCTTTCTTGCTCTGTTTCCTAAGTAGATGATTATTTCAATCCCGGTCACATTATAAGTTCTTGCATTTTAGTTTTGGGGGTTTTTTGTTTGTTCTTTTTTTTTGGTTTTTTTGCCATTCTCCAATCATTCTCCTTGGTGCTAAAACGTCATTAGTACAAATGCTTCACTATTATTGTAAATGCTAAATCTATGCCATGCTAATTATGTCTCCATCTTCATGAAATATATCATTTGACTCTTTTTATAATAAATGGAGGGGTAATGTCATGTACAAAAATTGTACTGAATTGGGAGTTAAGTGACCTCAGTTGATATTCTAGCCAATAAACTAGTTGTGCCATTTGGGACAAGCAATATAACTTCAATACATCTGAGTCTCTTCATCTATAAAAGAAAAGATTTAGACTAGATGTTACCTAAACAGAGTGCTTATTCTTGTAGATTTTAAATTGTGTTTCTAGAAAGAAAAATTGTAACCGAGGCCATGAGCTTTTGCAGCCAGGCTTCCCCAGCTTTTTCTCCACCCAGAGACAGTTCTCCCTTCAGCGTCTTCCCCTTCACTGGTAAGGGCCAGCAAATACAACAAGGAAAACAGAGACATTACCAGAAGCTCTTTCCAAATTAGTCCCAGTTTCCCAAAGCAAGCTTCCATCCACACACCCAGATATATGTAAAACATGTATTTCAGTAAATACGATTTGTTACCAAAAATCACAATGGTCTCTATTTTTATATTCAGACATCCAGCTATGCACAGTGCTCCAGGAGTAAAAGCATTCATTCACATAAGACTTAAGACAAAGTCAGTCCCATCTCGCCAACCATCCTGACTTTTCGTACACTGTAGCTTTTTCTCAAGTGATCTGCATGTATTACGGGTGGGAGATGGATTCAAAATTTTTAAATGGAGACTTCACCAAGTTCACTATTAATCTAAGAAATACCTAACATAAGGTCATGTGCCCCAGAACCTTAAAATCAAAACGGCACAAATCATAATCGTGAGAAGTATAACAATTATAATGGTATACATCATTATTACAAACCAATTGTTTCCTTCATACTTGCTTTCCTTAACTCATAGTTTCCCTTACCCATCCATTCATCCATCCAATACAAAGTTACTGAGCATCTGCTGTGGATCAACAGCTGGTCCAGCTGCTCAGGTTCAATTCTGTCATATTACATGGTGTGCATGTAATATTGCTAGAACATGCTATATAAGTGTAAACACATAAGCATCTTAAAGAAAGTTTAACTATAGAAGAAAAGCATAAAAAAAGCATAAAAATCCTGTTATCTAACTTAAGGGAAAAGTCCCCCAAAAGTCAGACGAAAAGAAGGAAAACTACCCAGCATAGGAATGATATTAATTTCATCTTCACAGAAAGAGAAAACCGTGGTTGATAAATTGGGTAAAATCATGTCCTCAGGACTGAAAAACATCCCATATCAACATATATTCTATTTGAAAGAAATAAATCCTAATTGTTAATTTAGTTATATCTTACTCTTTATGGGCAAAAGTAAAACTTTCCAAAACACTAGAGCCATTTCCCCATTCAATATATACTTTATGTCAAATAGCAAACAAATGTAACTCATTAGAATTATGTTTTTGCTGTATTATTTCCTATGCTCTATCCACTCTGGACGTATCTTGGGACAAATGCACTTTACAACTGATAAATTATTCAATTATTAATAGATACTCTACTGAGAAATCATTACCTTTCTTGATAGGCTCAATTAACCTGACATTTTGTCTTCAGTGAGTCAGTGTTGGAGATCTTGATGACACTAGGTTAAAAATGTATATATTACATTGTGAAAATTAATGCCTCAGGTAAACAAAAGTTTTATTTCTTGCCTTTACTGTGGCATTTAGTCTTCTGGCCTTTCATATTTTGAAATACTTTAGATCAACAGTCTTCTTAATTAAAGAGAAGGAAAAAAAAAAAAGCAAAAACTCTAAAGCCCATAACAGGATATCTCAGAAAATTAATGCCCAGAAGAACTGACTTGCATGGTACATTGGGGCTCCAGACATTTCTAGAAAAGAAGAAGGAAAGGAGATCTTGGAGTATCTTATAAATATGTTAATTTCTTTTACTCAGTTTATTTGTGGAGAGTTGTTGGTTTTATCTTCCTCTAATTAAACATAACAAAGCTAATGGCAGCTGACTTGCTTTGAACACCTCCTATAGATCAAACATTTTACAGGACACTTCACACAATTACGCTAATTTCCTTCATAAAAGCACCCTACAGTGTGCATAATATCATCATCCAGTTTTATAGAAGACAGGAAACGTCAAGAGAGGTTAAGTGACTTGCCCTGTGTAGCATGTGGATTTGGGATTTGAAGAGTACTGAACTGGGATTCCCAGACCTGTGTACCAAGGATCTCTTTTTTTTTTTTTTTCCCACCATGCGTCTGGCTAATTCCTCCCTTGTTTGGATCACAAGCCTAGAGAAACCAGGAGTATATGTCAGATCCCCATTTGGTCAGTTTCCTTACCAAAAAAGAAAAATTCTGCTCCAGATGTCCTAGCAATGTGTTTCATTGATCATTGAGGGAATCAGGTAAAAATGTCTGAAATGGCCCAATATCAAATTTTATCACTGATGGCCAAACACTTCAGGTTGAGTTCAGGACCAATGGTGTTCACTGTTCTCACAGAACAGAAATAAAATATTGGTAAGAATAGTGTGCATTCTTATGAGGGATGTTTGCTGGGTCACAGTAATTTTCAAATACTTTTTTTTAAGTTTAGTTTGATGAGAAATGTAACTATCAACTTGTTGGAATGTAAGAAGCAGCAAGTTAATAATAACATGATTAGGTCACCTCTGTAGGACTCTGAGTATGTGAAGTAAATAAATTTGTGACTTATACCAAGTGGATTCTTTAAGGGAGGCACCATCCCATCAAATTATGTAAATAATTCAAAACTTCCCTTGTGCCTCCCTCCCTGCTCTTTGTAAATCACCCAACAATTTGCAAAAATAACCAAGGGAAGTGTTTTGGGTGGGCTTTTGAAGATATTTTTAGCTAAAGTGGTGGAGGTTTAAAATACAAGCATGGGAGTGTCTGCCATTTAGAGAAATCACCTGCTCCCACAGTTCCGTGGAGAAGTGGAATGTTTTAATGTGTGTCATTCAGCACCCCATGTGGACTGCATTAACTCAGGTTATAGCAGGTCAGGCCACGTGACACAGCCGAGCCACATAGAATCGCAAGCAATACAACTCGCTCGATCCAACATAAATTTAAACAGAAGTAGGTTTTTCTCCTCAAAAAGAGGCAACAGCTGCTGTAGATAACAAAATGCCCACACCACCCCACACTGAGAGGGCTCTGTGCTTCGACATGGTCTGAATTAAATGGAGGGAGTTCAGCACAACTATATTTAGGGGCATCTCTAAATACGACCAAGGAGGGTTTAGGTGCATAGAATACATTCTTTAAGTGGCACCGACCTCATTTTTTTAAATAATCCATTCTGTAAGTTTCTCACTGGTGAATAAGAAGCATTTTTAAATCTAGCCTGAAAAATTAGTGGGTAAAGACCGTTTGGGCTTAGATAAGCCGCATTCTGAGCCAGTAGGCCAAATATTCAGCATTCTAATTTAGACTAAAGATAAAATACTCGGCGAGTACAGACATTAAGAAGGTTCAGAAAAAAGAAAAGAACATCAAATTATGATAAAGCAGAAAGTGGAGAGACGGTGTTGCTGAATGCCACAACAGTTAATTTCCAACAAAAGTCTGTACATGTGGTATCACTGGTAAGCATTATAGTCCTAAGAACACTGAGAGGTTGGTTTTTTGTTTGTCTACTCCCTCCTCCTTGGAATAGAATGAAATATTATAATTTGATATACCCTGACTTTGGATGCCACGTTTGACATGCAGATATAGCTTCTCGCTTAAGCCTCATAAGAACCCTTTGAGCAGGAAGAGAACAAATCTCTTCCAGATAAGCCCACCCAGCACTCGTCCCTCCCAGCATGACAGCACACTCCTGCCCAAGCAACACGTCCTCGTGTCTCTCTGTCCAGCTATAATTAACCATGCTCCGCTTAGAAGCCTATTTGAAACACAAAAGTCGCAAAAGAAAGTGAAGACATTTTTGCAACGGGTCTTTTGTATTCATCAATAAATGTGAATCAGTTTCACTGAACCAACATTTGGACAGTATAAAATCAAGATGAGTATCTCATTAAAGAGGTGAAATTTAAATTTCAGAAGCAATTTTTGGACTAAAACAAGTGTAATATAGCTCAGTTTTGTAGGGCACAGTCATTGAGTAGGTCTTAAAAATAACAAATATTTATTGACTGCTTCTAAGCACATTACCTTACTAAAACCAATGTAATCCACATGGGAAAATTACAATAGCGACAAGACAAGCACATACAGGTTAAGAAATTTGCCCAGATTTAGCCAGGATGTAGCAGAACAAGAATTCAAACCCAAATCTTGTTGGTCACAAAACCACATCCCCCAATCAAACACCCGTCCTTTCAATGCCTCCTCCTAACCTCACTCACTGTGGAATGAGAACTCTCTGTCTGCACTAAGGCTAAATATATTTTCCTTGAAATTCATATTTAGTCTTCAAGTTCTTTAAAGTGAGCACATCTTATTTCCACATTTTCAAGAGTGAAACTTCTTATGGCCAAGAGATTTATAAATTATTGCTTTTTATCCTTCACATACCTGCCTGTATATTTGGTACAAAATAGACACATAATGGTTGCTACCTTTAAATGTGCTCTCACCCATGTCTATGTAAGGGTTCAGCCTGTTTTCCCCACTCAGGTCTGACAATATCAGAGAGGCAGTTGGGGTTTGGGAAACAGGACTAGACTTACAAAAGATCCAGCTTTGCCTCACACTGGTTGTGTGACATTGAGTAATTCATTATCTCATTCCTCTGAATTTTGCTTTCCTCATCTGTAAAAGTAGGATATGCAAAATCTACTTCACAGAGGTAAAATAAAACACTGTCAGGATGCCTGGGTGGCTCAGTGGGTTAAAGCCTCTGCCTTCGGCTCAGGTCATGATCTCNTCTACTTCACAGAGGTAAAATAAAACACTGTCAGGGTGCCTGGGTGGCTCAGTGGGTTAAAGCCTCTGCCTTCGGCTCAGGTCATGATCTCAGGGTCCTGGGATCGAGGCCCGCATCGGGCTCCCTGCTTGGCAAGGAGCCTGCTTCCTCCTCTCTCTCTCTGCCTGCCTCTCAGCCTACTTGTGATCTCTCTCTCTCTCTCTCTCTCTCTGTGTCAAATAAATAAAATCTTTAAAAAATAAAAAAAAAAACATCGTCACATTTTTCTTTCCATCTTTTTATACTCTACACAGAGGGAAGGCAAATTTAACTTGCAAACTCATATGTATCTGCTATGGACGTTAGCAAAATTTTCTGGATGTAAGATGTAAGTATCGCTCATCAATTCATAAGGCATCTGTTTTGTGCAGGCAATCTTCTGGAGGATGGTTATACAATAGTGAGCCAAAACAGATTCAGTCTCTGCTCTCGCAGTGGTCCTGATCTAATGGAAGGCCAGTTGTTACATCTGAATATCATTTTATTTTAACACTTTCATTATTAAAATATATCTACAATTTCAATTTTTATTAAGGGAACTTTCAAGAGTCAATTTAATACCCATCAGATCTGTGATCCTAATAATTGAAATTTCCTGTAAAGTAACAAGAGTAAAAATTATACATGACACCAGAAGTACAGTTGCCCACACATTTCTGAAATATTGCTAGTCATGAGTAGAGCCCTTGGGAATTCCAGGGACTGTCATAAAATCACGGAAGTTTTTTCAGTGTGAAAATTTTGTGCTCAGAACATCCCCAGTATAGGTACGATACCGCAACGCAGGTCCTACTTTAACAAGATGAACAACTAGACTGCTATACACAACACAGCTTTGGTCATCTCCATTATATTGTTTGCCATAAGGTGAAAATAAAGAGTAACTTTCCAACACTTACATGATACTTTATATTAGATTAAATATTGTGAAGGATTGCATTCTCAATAGAAAAAAGTCTGCATCATTATTTGCAGAATTCATTGCACTAAATATGACATTTATACCAATAAGTCTCTTAAACCTGACATGATCCTGAAAATGTGTGCATGTTAAAATACATCTCCATTTTGTAGGATTACACGTTTATTTACTTTTCTTTCTCATAAGAGAGAAATTTAATGTTTACATGTTTAATCTTAATGTTAAATTTAATGTTTAATGTTAATAACTCCATAACAACCGATTAAGAGGAAATGCAAAGAATGGATTTTTCATAAGAAAGGAAGGAGTTATTGGCAATGGATTTCAACAAATTCCCAGCTGGCTAAAGATATACCATCCTGGGCAGTAGCATAGGTGAAACTTCCATGGCAAACTCTCAAGGACCTGTCATTCGTGGCCACGTTCCCTGTCCTCTCTTCTTTTCAAATGCCAGTCGTGTATGGATGAGGCACATGTTTCTTCTGCCAGTGCCTGCTCAAGCAGACAGTTGACTAATTTGTAGCTCGGTAAACCTTTCACTGCACTGAGCACCTTGAGGTTAGCACATCTCTAATCATTATTTGATAACAGAAATCTGCAAGCATCACATCCCTAGTAACAAGAACATTGTATCTTAGCAACCAGCCTTGATATTCAAACAATTTCATTAAAGCGTAGCACCTCTTAGCAGGTGGGTGAGTGCGGGTGTTGATAAACATTTATAACATGATCAGCCATTGTGTTTGCCAACACTATAATCAGCATGACAAATTTATGAATTTGTTTACAAGCTCCTAGATAGCCAATCCATGTAGGTAAGCTACATTTCAGATTAGTTAGGAGATCCAGATATCAGATCTTCATTTGAAAAGGAGAGTTTCTTTAAAAACCTATCAATTTAAGAGATTGCCAAGCTGTTTTCAGTACAGAGACATCATTCATATTTCCACTGTGGTTTAATCTTCAAATAGTAGTGTTGAATTTAAATGCTCCAGGAGCAAAATCTGAGTGGGAACTTCAGCTACATCGAGATTCGTAAGAATCATGTTATGAAGAGAGTGCAGGTTGAATATTTTTTCTTCTCCAGATGGACAGAGCTAGCTGATACATCTTTTGTGCCCAAGGATCTATACATGAATGACTAAAACAAATATGGCAAAACTCTCCTTTTGAAAAAGAAGAGGATTCTTCAGTGAAGAATTTACTACAAAATTTTAAACCTTTTTTTTTTTAAGAATTATTTATTTACTTGCAAGAGAGTGAGCAGACAGAGGGGCAGAGGGAGAGAAACTCAAGCAGACTCTGTCCTGAGCATGGAGCCTGACTCGGGGCTCAATCCCATGACACTGAGATCATGACCTGAGCTGAAATCAAGAGTCAGACACTAAACCGGGCCATCCAGGTGCCCCTTGTAAACATATTATAAATGTACTTAAGTAGACATTCATTTAAGGAACTACTGAAATGTTACCATCATGGATTGGTTCTAACAAGAGCAGCTTTTTTCTTAGTTTTTACTTCAATGTAACACCTCCCTATGGTATCTGGATATGCACAAAATTTAATATCCCATTTTAGAGAGATTTTGAATCTTTTTCCTAGTGAACAGTCAGGAAACTTATATACATCTATTTTCCAATCTCCGCCAACCCTATGATCTTCAAAATTGAAAAGTCTTGTAATTTGGAAAGTACTAGCAGAGCACACATCTCTTTCTTAATTATGTAACACAGCTCCTCATATTACTGTAAGATCTCAAACCTGTGACTATTCAAGTCTTACCAAGTATCAAGGTTCACTAAGGCATGCCCTGGCAAATAGGTGGAAGAAAAACAAGGACTTTTATACTTTCTGAAGTTTGAACCTTGAACCTACAGTACACAGTTACAACAGGGCCCCTAGGCTCCTCATCCCTGAACAAGCTATTAATCTACCTGAAATAGGTGAACTTCAGTGAAGCATTATCAAATAGGTAACAAGTTTCCTTTCAAATTAAAACCAGCCATGATGAAAAACAAGTTTGTTGACCTAGCTTGTTCACCATGAACCATGACACGTCAGTTAATAACTACCACCTGGGTAACTCCAAGCTTCAACAACCAGCATCACAATGTTCAAAAGATTTGAAGACAAAAATATATAGTTCAGCCTCTAAGACTAAGAGCTCCACATTCAAATATTGATGGTAAAAAATGATAAGAAAAAACTAAAAATATCTAAATCTGTAGTCAGAAAGGATCATGATCTCAGGATTACTCTAAAGCAAAGATGTCAAAAGCCTCTGAATTTCTATGTATGATACCAGGTCGGGTGAGAGGACAGTATGGGGGAGGTGGGAAGGAAAGAAGGCAGTATTTGCCATACACATTAGTTTAACTGTCAGAATTAATAATTGAACAATTATTTCTCCTAATTCCCTGCTACTTTTCAATGTCCATTTCTTATATTCTGACCACGTGTAAAGAAATTATTTTGGTCCGAGGGAAGAAAATAATTCAGCTTCTGAGGTGGGATGGAAAAAGGATTCAGTGACTGAAACAGAGAAACAGTGGGCATCTGGAATTTACATTTTGGTCTACACCAAAATCGTTGTATAGTGGTTATGCAACAACTTTCTACTTGCCAATTACTTATCAGCTCTTTACATTTCTAGTCTAATTTTCTTAAAACCTTGTCATTTCTCATGAGAATTCTAAACTTTGTTTTCTATGTGAAGTTTGAGGCAAGAACCAGTGTGTTTGTGATTGTGTGTGTGTGAGAGAGAGAATGAGAAAGTATGTTGTTTGTTTTTTCTACTTACTGAAGTCACCAGATAATTCTACATATTTTTATGAGAATGCTATCAAAATCCATTGGCTCAGTTTGATGGACTACTTCCTACACTGTAGATCTGTGGTCATTAAAATGCTGTATTTCTAAAAATATATCATTGAACATAACTTTATAATACAACAGTTCCAGAAGGAAGTTCCTGAAGGAAGAAAGATTTTTCTTTTGTAGTACTTGTGCCTTCAGAACAGTGCCGTACATTATGGGTTATCTTCCAGTTAAACAAAAAAATATAGGTAAATCAGCATCTCATTCCCGATAACACCAGTTAGTAAAAGATCCCTTTGAGCTGTCTTTCCTTGCCTGGGCTTGACAGTTTAAAAAAAAAAAAAAAAAAGAATAGGATATTGCACACCTGAAACCCACATCTGAGAGGCAGTTACCCCTACCGTTGGGCCCCAAAGTTGAGGAAAAGCCTCACGTTTTATGTAACCAACATCAGGTGGTACATATTCTCTATATAGAATGCATCTGACACGACTTCAAACACATTTTCTCAGTCCAGCTATTCAGACATAAAATTTCTGCCAAAATATTGTAGACTAAAATGATAGCATATGTCATTGGTCACGTTCAAGTTTGCAGAGCCTGCAAAAGCAAACAGGTGAGGAGTGTGATTTTACTAACCAGTTCAGACACAGGCCTAAGCCAGGGCTGCTGTGCTCTTGCTAAAGGGACACCTTCCATAATAAGCCACTGAGTACTCACTGTTAGCAAATCGTAAGAATTGGAAATTCCACAGGGTTGGAATATTCCACAGCGCTTGATATTTGTGTAGTACTTTTCTTCTAAAGGTATCAAGGTGCAGGATAAATATTAACTCACACACTCTGTCAGTTTGGGCCGCACTTGGAGTTTGTCGATTCAGACTTTAAATCAGAATTATCCCCTCATTCCATTTTACTTTGTTCCAGGACAAAAATTAGTTTTACTTTCCATACAGTGTTTGAATATAAATAAAAAGACAAAATGCCCGTGAAACTCAAATTTCTAACTCATTTCTCAGAATCCATTCTCTTTTTTCGATTGACAACAAAATTCAGGTGGGGGGGATGGGCGAAATAAGTGAAGGAGATTAAGACATACAAACTTCCAGGTATAAAACAAATAAGTCACCGGGATGAAAAGTACAGCGTAGGGAATACGATCAATAAGTTTCACAACCACATACCTGAAGTAACAGCGCAGGCAGCAAGGGTCTCAGTAGATAAACCCTGTAAACAGGGCAAATGACGGTGCAAGTCTTATTCCCGCAGCAACCTGCACCCGGATCTTGCTAAATACCATCCCTGAAGTGAAATCCTAAAGAGGTCTCCCGGGGACGCAGCAGGTAGGCTTCAGCGTGAAGACTCTTTGCGGTGTAAGCCAAAAATGGTTTTTGAGTTTACAAAACGCAGTTGTACTCCCCTACAACACTCATTTCTCCCAAATGCCTTACCGGTTTCCAAAGTATAAATGGGAATCACCTGAAGGGTGGGTGGGATTATGGGTTAGACTTTAAGATGATGAATTACATGTTACAATTATTTCTATGATGGATTATATAACCCTTCCGATTTTTAAGGGAGTTTATGGGCAAGAAATACGTATGAAATAATATTGTGCAGCTGCTCTGTCAGAGGCCTGGACCACCAGTAGGAGACAACCCTCACATCAGGGCTAAGACCTCAATGCTCCAGACTCACGGTTGTAACTACACGGTGAGATAAACCACTACCCAACCTTATCTACTCAAAGTCGAGTCTGTGGATCAGCGGCACTGACATCACCTGGGAGCTTGTTAGAAATGCAGAATCTCGGGCGCCTGGGTGGCTCAGTGGGTTAAAGCCTCTGCTTTCGGCTCAGGTCATGATCTCTGCGTCCTGGGATCGAGGCCGGCATCGGGCTCTCTGCTCAGCGGGGAGCCTGCTTCCTCCTCTCCCTGTCTCTCTCCCTGTCTCTCTGCCTACTTGTAATCTCTCTCTCTGTGTCAAATAAAATCAATAAAATCTTTAAAAAAAAAAGAAAAAGAAATGCAGAATCTCAGACCGAAGACCCAGACCTACTGAGTTCTTATCCGCATTTTAACAAGATCCTAGATGATTCTTACTAACACTAAGAGTTGCAAAACACTGAGTTAACAAATAAATACATATGAAGTACAGCATATCTTTCTATACTCTATGCACTGTTATAGGAGCTTAAGTACATTTACTTAATTAGCCCACACAATAAATTCATGAGCTAGTTAGGTATAAATACCACAGTTTTGGGCGCCTGGGTGGCTCACTGGGTTAAAGCTCTGCCTTCAGCTCAGGTCATGATATCAGGGTCCTGGGATGGAGCTCTGCTTCCTCCTCTCCCTCTCTGCCTGCCTCTCTGCCTACTTGTAACCTCTCTCTCTGTGTCAAATAAATAAATAAAATCTTAAAAAAAAAATACCACAGTTTTATACAAACAAAAACTGAGCTTCACCAATGTATGAGAGATGCTCCAAACAGTATTTGTGAGTGGAATTTCATCTCCTTTCCGACACTCCACTAATGGGCACACAAAGTTTCTTTAGGAAATCTCTGTAGGCAGCCATGGTGACTGCGGCCGGTGTCATTCCTCACTTAAAACTGTCCATTCTTGGGGCACCTGGGTGGCCCGGTCAGTTAAGCGGCTGCCTTCGGCTCAGGTCATGATCTCGAGGTCCTGGGATCGAGCCCGTCAGGCTCCCTGCTCAGTGCGGAGACTCTTCTCCCTCTCCTGCTGCCGCTCCTCCTGCGTGGGCTCCCTCTCTGGCACTCTCTCTCAAATAAATAAAATCTTTAAAAAAAATCTTCCATTATTAGGGGGAAAAAAAAACAATTGACCGAGGAACCAGGACAGATATTCATCCCAGAATGGTGAAGAAGGACACTTTTGAGAAAACTGCCAGCTCACAAAGAGCAGAGGAACTTCCTGTCTCAGCTTTCCCGTCCTGATAAGGTGTGCCTTACCTTGAAATTTGAGACCACCAAAGTATTCTTAATTTTTTTAATTCTTTGCATTACTAAGCATATTGAATCATTAGAAGGTGGGATTTCTTGTCTGTTATTCCTGGTAATGATCCAAGATTAAAATAATTTCAGGGGTGCCCTGCTTGTGTAGTCGGTTAAGCGGCCAACTCTTGGTTTCAGCTCCGGTCATGATCTCGGAGTCCTGGAATCGAGCCCCAAGTCAGGCTCTGGGCTCAGCGGGGAGTCGGCTTCGCGATTCTTTCCCCTCTCCCTCTGCCCCTCCCCTGCCACTCATGCACCCTCTCCCTCTCTCTAAAGTAAATAAGGAAATGTTTAAAAAATGAAGATTAAAATTTCAGAAATAAAACCACAACAAATCTTGTGACTCCAACATGACACACAAAGAGAGAAAGGAAGGAAAATTCCAAACCAGATTGTCTTTAAAAAAATCAAAGCCATCACCTTTAGCAATGAATGGATAAAGGGGAAAAAAGTGCTCCATTGGTTATTATTTCTATGCTCACCATAAGCGCAGAATTGACACATCCCATGATAGGAAAGAATACTAATGAAATTACAATATTTAATTTCTTGAGCACAGGCCTATTTCACAATATAGTTGACCCTTGAATAGCATGGGTTTGAACTATGTGGGTCCACTTACATGTGGATATTTTTACAGTGCAATGCTATAAATGTGTTTTCTCTTCTTAGTGATTTTATCACTTTATTTTATTTTATTCATCATGATAAGTGTATTCTTTTATCCCCATCTCCTATTTCCGCCCCCCCCCGCCCCGCCATCTACCTCCCCTCTGGTAACCAACACAATTTGTTCTCTATAGTTAAGAGTCTGTTTCTTGGTTTCTCTCTCTTTCCTTGTTTGTTTGTTTTTTTTCTTTTGCTCATTTGTTTGTTTCTTAGATTCCACATATGAGTGAAATCATATGATAGTTGTATTTCTCTGACTGACTTATTTTGCTTAGCATTATACCCTCAAAATCCATTCATGTTGCTGCAAATGGCAAGATTTCATTCTTTTTGTGGCTAATATTCCATTATATATATGTACCACATCTTCTTTATCCATTCATCTATTGATGGACACTTGGGCTGCTTTCATAATTTGGCTATTGTAAATAATGTAGCTATAAATATAGGGGTTCATGTATCCCTTTGAATTAGTGTTTTTGTATTTGGGGGGGTAAGTACCCAGTAGTGTGCTTCCTAGATTGTAGGGTAGCTCTGTTTTCAACTTTTTGAGAAGAATCCATACTGTTTTCCACAGTGGCTGCACCAGTTTGCATTCCCACCAACAGCACAAGGGTTCCTTTTCCTCCAACATCCTCACCAACACTTGCTGTTTCTTATGTTTATAATTTTAGCCATTCTCACAGGTGTGAAGTGATATCTCACTGTAGTTTTGCTTTGTATTTTCCTGGTGATGAGTGATAAGCATCTTTTCATGTGTCTGTTGGCCATCTGGATGTCTTCTTTGGAGAAATGCCTGTTCATGTCTTCTGCCCATATTTTAATTAGATTATTTGATTTTTGGGGGTATTGAGTTGTATCAATTCTTTATATATTTTAGATACTAGCTGGTTATTGGATATGTCATTTGCAAATATCTTCTCCCTTTCAGTAGTTTGCCTTTTCTGGTGATTTTCCTAATAAAGTTTTCTTTCTCTAGCTTGTTTGATTGTAAGAATACAGTATATAATATATATGACATATAAGATATGTGTCAATCAACTGTTGATGTTATCAGTAAGGCCTCCAATCAACAGTAGGCTATTAGAAATTCAGTTTCAGAGAAGTCAAAATTTTATGCAGATTTTTCCACTGCACAGGGCATGGGTGCCTCTAAGCCCCACCCCTTGTGTTGTTCAATGGTCAGCTGTAATTTTTTTCTTTTATTTGACAGAAGCTGTTGTTATGGAACTTATTCTGTTTAAAAAATGACCAGAATCTGTTTTTTGAGGATCTGTACTCTTTCTTTGAATCTGCTACATAACAATCACTAATAGGAAATTCATTACCTGAAATACCAATACTTAAAGTCTCTCAATTATTAGAACTGGCATTATCAATACAATAAAGCCTAATTTTTGTCTTTACCTCAATACCACTGAAATTCATTTAGAACCCCCCGTGAGGATCATCAGATTGTTCTGACTGATAAGGCAAAAGGTAGAAACATTCAGCAATTTCCTCACTTATCTTTACATTGCTATTTATCAACATTTTATCTGTCGTTATAAAGCAACCATGAGGTATATGTAGAAAGATGCAACACCACATATTTTATGCTTCTATGTTTTATTGCAATATATAAACTAAGAGGATTTTCTTCATATCCTAATAATTACTAGATTTGAAACAAAAAAAATTTCCATCTTGATTTTCATTTTGTGTCCATTCTGACTTTCAGATTACACTCTAAGCATCAACTATGATTATTGCTGACATCTTCATATTAATGAGCCTGCGAGATTTTATACAAAGCCCTGAAAACTTCACCCAGGGTGTCATTAAATCAGGCAAGGCTGGTTTTCCTCTGTGTTTACTACCCGAAGCACAGTCTCTGATCTAAAAGTTCATGCCTGGCTAGGCAGTCATGCCCATTTTTCACAGTTTATCATTCCTTTTAGTGGCTTCTTTTAATTGCAGTCAAATACACTCTTTCACATGAATATCCTTTACCTGGGTATGCAGAAAAAAAATAATGCTTATTTAAAATTAATTTCTTTCTTTTCCCTCAGTGCAGTGCATCTAAAGAAGAAAAACTTAGTGAATTACATTTAATGATATAATAAATTCTTCCTTTCCGACAATACTGTGGTTTAATTCACAAGTGCACTTTAAGCTTTTGCCTTTAGCATCTGATGGGTCATTAGTCTGTATGTAATCCAGTAGCCAGACTCCTCAGAGTCTAAACTCCATCAGCAAGCACCAAATCAGTAGTTTCTGAAATATGACTTGTAGGTCAAGTGTCCTGAAAAAGAGTGCCTTGGGCATCCCAGACGGAGAATAGGGCATGACAAGCAACAAACTAGGACAGAATTTGATGCCGGTGCTCACTAAAGACTCCATTCATTCTAACTCACTAAACAACTCTTCTCCAAATGATTTGACTCCTACTTTTGATGTTTCTAGCCAGTAGGCCATGCAATGAAATTGGTTGCTATGTGCCAATAGGCTTAACATACATGTCATTGAGTTGAGCATATTCTAATCACATTTTGCCCCAAGAACCTTTGTCTAATATCACAAAACAGTCCATGGAATCACTGTCAGTCATCCTAGACCAAAACAGGCTAATTACTGCACCTCACCCCCTCCCCACTGTGAGAGAAATGCTTTCTGCTGGGTCAAATAGTCCCTCCTTGAGAGCATCTTCTCTTGCTGAAAAATAGAAGTAGAGATGCCACTAACAGTTTTCCAGAATTCCACATAAGATTTGGGAAAATCATTTTTCCACCCTATCTTTAATAGCTGAAATAGCCAACCTGTCCAATCTACTGGAGTTCTGCTAAAGTGCTGCATTCATGTATTCATTCCAATGGTGCTGGATGCTGGAATAGAGATAAAGTTTACAGCTCCTGCAATCCAGAGTTAAACAAGTCAATTTGGATAAGTGATATAGCAGTATCCTTTTGCCTGCATCATCATCATTGTATCATCATCTCATCATTATTGTGATCATCATTATGATCATCTTATGTTTAAATTCTTTAAGAATTTAACATAAAAGAAGACTGGACACTGGATACAATTGAGACCTGACATTATACGTGGAGACATGGGGGCAAAAAATCCACCTTCCCTCAAAATTGCATTTTCAATATTTTTATTTTTTGTCTTACTTCATCATGGTGTCATCTTCCTAGAGGAACTTGGGAGAAAGACTGGACCTAATAGTTGAATTAAATCACTTTATTTAGAAACTTAAAAGCCAGCATCTAAAATTGCTGGTTGCCCTTGGTCCCTGTGAGCAGATAGAGGAACAGTAAGCAACACAGTAGCAGGAAAGATATAGAGGACTTGGATTCTGAAAGGAAGGTGAGTGCTGAAAGAATGAGAAGAGAGAGAAAAACAGGGAGTCTGAACAAGAAGGGAGTGCAGATAGAAGCAGGAGAACAGAGGAAGCAAGAAAAGAAGAGCAAAAGGAGAAGAGAAATTGAAGAGTGGGTGGGAGAAGAACAAAAGAGAAGAGCTTTGAACCAGGGCACATACACCTAAACCCATGAAATTAACACAGCGAAAATAATCCAGTGCCCATGTATAGAGAAAACAAAGGATTGGATCAAGTGGCAGGACCTCATACCTGAGAAAGACAACTGACCTCATGGTGGGCTGCCTCTGAAATGGCTCCTGCCTCCGATATTCATGTCCTGCGTAATCCCCTCCCACTGGTAGTGGGCTTTACTTAGTGACTCACTTCTAAGCAACAGAACACAGTAATAATGATGGGGTGTCACTTCCAAGATTAAGTTAGGGGGAAAAAAAGAACAGTTCTGGCTTCCACATCATTTGTCCCTTCTTACTTTGTAGTGTGTCCACTCTGAGGGATGTCAGCTGCCATCTTGTGAGCTGTCCTATGGAAAGGAGCAGGTGATATGGCTTCTGGCCAACAGCTAGTAAGGACATGGGGCCCCCAGTCCAAAAGCCTCCAAGGAACTGAATCCTGCCAACAACTACCTAAGTTTAGAAGTAAATCCTCCCTCAACTGAGTCTTTAGATGAGACTACAACCCTGGCCAGCACCTTAATGATAGCTTTGAGAAGTCTCTGAGGCAGAGGCACTTAAGCAACCCTCAGATTCCTAACCCACGGAAGCTGTGGCATAATAAATATTTGTTGTTCTAATGTGCTAGTTTTTAGGATAATTTATTACACAGCAATGAATAATCAATATACAATTTAATATAAATTTGACCACATTGCCCAAGATTAACTCCAGATTAGTAAGTAGACAGCTAAGGCAGCCCAAATAGATTTAATAACAGGACTTTGAAGATGCAGTCTCTGATAAACTTAACATGGTTTAAATTAACTAGCAAATCTCACTTACATTTCACACAGATACCTGAGTTTGAGCACCGACCATGGGTCAGGTACTTACTCACTCTGAGATAACAGCCAAGTCATTTAACCTCTCTGAGGCGCAGTCTTCACATGTGGAAAATGGGGGTGGTAATTATCCCTGCTTGTCATGCCTGTCATGAGATTGACTTGAGGTCATGTAATTGAAACTACTTTGGAAATTATAAAGTTAGTCATAATGTAAGTACTTAGGAGACAACTGCAGTCCCACTCATGGGATTTTTCTGGGCTAATAACATCTTAAATATTTGCAACTCCTTAAAAAGTATTTCCTCTTTTTTATGAGGCAAAAGATAATATCTATGTAGTTCTTAAGTTTTGACACAACTAAAAATATCTTAAAGTTTCAGTTTTTCCAAACCTAAGGCTATCCTACCCATGTCCATCTTAAAATCGGTCATTTCTTATATATGGAATATTTGGTCAAATAATTCTAAAAATTTTCTTTATTTCAAAGGTTAAAGTCTTAGGTGACTCTCTCCAGAAACAGAATGAGATAGGAATACTTGTTCAAACGATTTCTTTTGGTGTTTGAAGAAGGAGAGGGAAGAGAGAGGGAAAGAACACTAGACAGGAATGTGGGCTCGGCTGGAGTCTAGTTCAGTGGATGCCATGGAGAATCTCTGGGGCACAAACTGCACCTCAGCATTTGCCCCCTTGAGGCCTAGAGGCTGGCCTTTGCAAGCTTCCTCCTTCCCAGGCAGTCATCCGCCGGAGGACAATTTTCCAGGGAAGGCGGCAGAGCTGAGTTTACCAGCCACACTCAAAGCAGCGAGGGGAGCACAGACCAGCCACTGAAGGGGATCTGGGTAGGATTCCAACAGCAGCATCTCCTCCAGAGTGCATATAGCATGCTTTCTCATGGCATTTAATCATCATTTCTGCAAATAAGTCTTGAGATGCTAAACATTTCAGGGCTTATCTCTTTTATTCCGGTTGTGGTCAATGAGACAAAAGGAGGAGTGCAAGTGTGGAAAAATAAAGTTTGGTCTCTAATCAGAGTTGTAAAACTTAGGTCAACTCAGATAAAAAAGAAAGGGAGTCACTGGGAGATCTTTTTTCTCCTAAACTATAGACCATTAAGGAATATATCTAAGAGGGGTGCCTGTGTGGCTCAGTCTGTTAAGCATCTGCCTTCAGCTCAGGTCATGATCTCAGGGTCCTGGGACCGAGCCCCAGGTCAAGTCCCATGTCGGACTCCCTTCTCAGCAGGGAGCCTGCTTCTCCCTCTCCGCTGCCCCTCCCCTGCTGGTGCGCTCGCTCTCTCTCTCTCTCTCTCTCTCTCTCTCTCTCTCTCTCTTTCAAATAAATAAGTAAAATCATAAAAGAAGAAATGAAATATATGTAGAAGAGATACGTAAGCAAGGGTGAGGTGAGGAGAGCACTGGGGGAGTAACAGTTTCTCAACAAGCCCTAATGTGAGAAGGGTCCTGGAGAGATGAATGAGAGAAGCGGGAAGAATGTGAAGGAGTTTGAACTGAGGTCCCTAAGAGAAGCGAAGGGGGGAAAAAAAAAAAGTCCATGCCAGTGCCCATGAGGGAGGGGGAGGGGAGGGGGTAAGGAATAATGACTTCAAAGAGAAGATATCTCAACCAGTTTGGAATCACAGGCTTGTCCTAACTACCTCTCCTGTAAGCTTTTCTCCATTTCTCCAATCTGACATGGCCCACTTTTTTCCTTATAAATTGTTTACATTTGAAAAGCTCAATCATGAAACAGAAGATGGTAAAACTTCTGTTTATCCAGTGGTTATTACTCACACTTGAGCTAAGGCTTCCTGAAATATTACTGCTCTTGGTTGCATTTTGGGGGGTATTTGTTGGAAAATATATCTTGACAACATTTGCCTAGAAGAAATTCTTGAGCTTCAGAATGCATGAGAGACTTTACAGAGGAACTCAAATGAGCAAATGGAATCTGGGGTTTATCCACTGTCCGGGGCTCCCAGCCTTCCCTCCTCCTAGCATGGATGCATGATCAGTGCCAACCCTCATTTGTGTTTCTGACATTAATGAATTTTGGCTTTTTTAGTATATCTGGAAAAAAAATTGGAGATTCCCATGAATAAAACACTACAGTGGCAATAATCTTTCAACCAGGATTCAGTCTCTTTCCATCATTCTCAAACATAGGTTACCAGTTTTTAAAACTATTTCAGCTAGGGAATGTTTATGTAGGATAAAACTAAAATGTAAACGTGGGTTTAAGGTGATTGCCCAGTTGCTTTATATAACAAAATATCTGCTGGTTTTCAAACTTATATTGAAACAGTATGTTAGTTCTGCTCTGACAGTGTATAAAGATACTGGCTTTCGCAGACACATAAGCAAAGTCTTTTATGAGCTCATAAAGGCTAGACTTAGGAATATTTAAGTGTTGGGTAATTCATAGAACAGTATCTTTAGTCATTCAGCTAACGTAGAAGACAACCACAATTTATTCTTCTTAGATTTCTTCCTCTCATTTTTTATATTCTTAGGAGGTGAAAGGTATTTAGAAAAGACCTAAATACATTTTTTATTATTGTTGAACTATCAAAGATGTGCTCTCTTGTGGGACTCCCTTCACTTCCTCACTCTGTGTATGTTAACCCACTTCAGAGACGATGGTGAAATGAACCCAAAATGCCAACTTATTATTTGCATTATAAATGGAGGCACAAAAAGATATTTTAAAACTTTTGGTTGATCTGGCATATCAAAGATTTCTTTCTAAGCTACTTCAGTGACTGCATTGAAGTAAACTGAAAGCAATAGCTTAAAAGGGGTGAAAAAAGTTATAAAAAAAAAAACAACCTATCTTATTTCCATGGAAAAATTCAGTTTACTCTCCTAACCCCCCCCCTTTTGAATTACTTCTCTTTCCTACCCTCTTCTCTATTTACAGGACTCAACTAGGAAGGAATCCAGAGCTTTCTGAATTCAAGTGTTAACTAATTCTCTCTGGAGTACAATCTATTTTCCTTGCCTTGTCAAATTTGCACTCAAACTTCTAGCAAATAGCCTAACTTCCATTGTTTATTCTATTGAACTAATTACCAACATCGTAGCTTTGACTCTATCCATGTGTCTGCCATTTCCCTCTGCTTCATAAAGTACCCAACAGAATTACAGGTCATTAGAATGTCTACCTGAGAGTCAATATAAGTGAAACTAATGAAATTTAAACAAGAAGTTTCCACGTCTTAACAATTGCTATAGCTTTCTTAACTTCCCCCTTTGACCGTCATAGATCTGTGGTTTGGTTTACTGTTTTCCAAATGGAGGTCAGGGCCTTCTTAAGAATCATAGGAAAGTTGAACTGGGCGGTAGACAAGTGGTGTATCAGTTTGACAAAATTGCTACTGAAAATGGTACAATCTTCCATGGGCTCCTGCAAACTGAGCCAATCAGAATTCCTGGGAGAGGCAAAGTCTGCCACGTGATACTCACAGTGCCTATGGAAGGAACTGACTTCCCCTGTTTAGCATTGTCTTGGGGGAGTAGAGATGTAAGGGCTGATGACCCCTCATGGGCTCAGAGGATGGAGAAATATGAAATGCTCACAGAATATGAAATCTTATTATCAGAACACTAGGAGGAAGGCAAAGTACTTTGGTCACCAAATTCCTAGAAGTAAAATGCACACTATTACTAAATTTGTCTATAAAATAATGTATCTCTAAAATGAAAAGTTATGCCCAGGGACGCCTGGGTGGTCAGTCAGTTAAGTGTCTGCCTTCAGCTCAGATCATGATCTCAGGGTCCTGGGATTGAGTCCCACATGGCGCTCCTTGCTTAGTGGAGAGACTGCTTCTCCCTCTGTACCCACCCCCCGCTTGTTCTCTCTCTCTCTCTCTCTGACAAATAAACAAATAAAATCTTAAAAAAAAAAAGTTATGCCCATATTTGACTATTCATCATTTCTAGGTATTATTTTAACTATGTGCACTCTACAGAAGATATCCTATCTGCCTCTCATTTTATAGTGCTAGAGTAAATTTATACTAAATTTAATTTATACTAAATTAGTTTAATGTCTGACATATGTGTACCTATAATATCAAACTCCTACAAAACTATGCCAAATTTTGATTTTTATCACATTTTATTATAATTTATTGCTGATAGGAAAATAGTTCATGTGGGAACAGAGATCAGTCTCTTTGTTCTGATTTTTGTTTAACGTAGGAAATTTTCCTGGATATGAAAAGTTAAAAATACAGAACTCCAGTTATACTTCCACTGACTATTTTTCAGTGTTATCTTTGGGAAATACATTCAAATTGGTTCCCAATCCTCTGAACATTCATCCCACCACACACCCTGCCTACCACCCAAACAAAAACAAAAAGGAAAAAATAACATGATATCACTATAGATTCGGTCAAATAAGATTAAGATTATATTTCGGAGAACACTGATGAAGGGAGATGCTACCATCACCATTTAACAATATGGAGCTTATTAGACCAGAGGTACATCTGTCTCTAATTAAGTTAAAGGCTCTAGTATGCAATCATTTCAGCTCTGCAATGAAATTCATTTCTTTAGGGTGCTTAAACACTTGATTTGAGAAACTACTGGCTAGTCTTAAACTATAATGCAAAAGTTGCTTCCCAATCAAGCCTAGAAAACTTCGTTATCTGTCAAATTATGTCAGTATTGTTTTTAACAAATCAGACTGTTGGAAAGACATCCATGTGTCACTAACTTTGGTATCATACCTAGCTACTACATTCAAGCCACAATAGAAGCTTCAACTGTGAATCCTGAATGCATTTATTCATTGTCTATCAATTTGCCAACCTTTCTAAAGTGCAAGTTCATAAAAATCATAGAAATTGATATTTTCTTGAGGCTGCATAAAGCTTCAAATTATATTTGGCAATGACTCATTCTAGAGGAAAACTTTAGTAATGTTCTATCATTGCCACATACCCCTGTGTCTGTGTTAGAAACACCTCAGTATCTTTCCCTTTCTGACACTACCCCATACCTACTTCCTCCAGAGTGATGAGACTCAAGGTCACATTATAATGACTTCTGCCATATTTCACTAAGACTTCTTTCCAATCTTGCCACTAAGTCTTCCTGGAAACATACCTCCTTTAACTTGTCCATCTAAATTTCTCAGGGGAGGTCTACCTGACAGTAATAAGGAAGCAAATAAAAATTCATAATAATGCAAAGAAGGCCAGAACCATTATATTTGAACATTTCTGTTCTAGTCTCAACACTGTTGGCATTTCTGTAAAGTGTTTTTCTCACAGACTTCCTAATCAGTATAATTTAAAGGTGTATTTAGTATAATTTCTTAAGATTCCATATAAATCAGAAGTCAAAATACCACCTATAAATCTTTATATTTAACAAGATTTTAAAGCAAATAGATAGCTATTGGAAAATAGCTATGAAATTTTATATATTTAAACATGAGAGAAGACAAAAATTTTCATAGAAAAAGATCGACTCCTGCTCATCCCCCCACCGAGGAAAGAAATACAGGCTGTGGATGGAAACATTTAATGGAACAAACACAGACAAGGGCTAAATCCTATGAAACACAATAAAATCAGTCTGATTATTAATGATAAATATCCTATTGTTCGTTGCTAACGCTGTCGGAAAAAAAATCCTGGATTTCATCTCACCTCTGTTGGTGCTCAAAAATTCAGAAAGCAATGAACTCTAGGATAGTCCATGTTCCAAGACTGGCCACAATCTCGGTGTGCCTGACACGAATGACGACCCCTCCTCCCACATCAGGTTCAGATACACCGGAGCGGGTTTTCCTGTTATTCTGACACATGCCTTTCTTCCCACATAAACAATAAAAGTTTGGTGTGCTATCTTAGTGCAGAAGTTCCTTCCTGAGTACAAGTGTATCTTATCTATTGAGAAAGTCTGACACCAGGTAGATAGTTTGTTTATGTCAAAAAGCATCTCTTAGGCAGATAACTGTTTTAAGAACCTAGATAAATGCGCAAGGTCTCGGCACAGATATACAAAACACTGCAAACATAAGGTGGCTTTTTTCTGGAAAGACAATTATGCATGTCTACGGTTGCTATTTCTCCACACTGCCCTGTCGTGTCCATGTTGTAAGGCTCTCCAACAGCTGTCCACCCCCCCAACCTCTGTACAGTTTGTCTCAGCTCAGTGTCTACAGTTTCGCCAAGACTAAAACTTTGATTGCTCTTCGCTAAATACTTCTTGCTTTCTCCTACTTTCTTTCACACAGGGATCATGCTAAGAAAACAAACAAACAAAAAACAATAGCAACGAAACACACAAACCACCTTTGCTCTTTCCCTGCATCTCAGCCAGGGGTGAGAGCTAGCAGGTGGAGCCGACCTTTCCCTAGATCAGCTTGCTGGGCACCCGGCCCCCCAACAAACCACTGCTCACTCCTGCTGCTGAAAAGGGGTCAATCAGATAAACTAACTTAGGTTCACGTGTTAACACATTACTGAACTATCCTTCCAGGTAACTAAATATCTTATCTAACTGTAAATGTACAATGGTTAGATAAGACCTCAATCACCCATTTGTTATTTCTTAAACACTGAGAATATGTTGAGCACTCTGCTGAGGTTACAGAGATGAATAAGAGAGTTCTCAGCCTCCCCAGCTCACAGTTTGGTGAAGTCAGCAAATAGAAACAGCACGGTAAATGTGGCGATAGGGATATGTACAGGACGTCCTGGGGAAATAGGGGGAAAGTCAAGGTCACACAGCTATCTGGAAAGGAACAGGAGCAGGAGTAAGTCCAAACACCAAGTAATACAAGAATCATAAGGTCTGGACTGTGCTAAGGGGGCAACATTTTTATTTACTTGTGTGCTGAACACTTCAGAGCCACTTCAAACAAAACACTGTACTCAAACACTGTGAGTTCTACCTCCTGACTTTGTTTCCTCATTTGTCTCCTTTCCTCCAAACCCACTGCCTCAGTCCTGGGCTTCCTCATCTACCTGGACTATGACATCCCTAGTCTCTCTGGGTTCTTCTAATTGGTCTCAGGCCTCCACACTCTTAGCATACTGAGTTTGCCAAAATGAAAATCCCGAACACATCTGGTGGATTGGGGTAAGAGCCTGAGAACGACACCCAAAAGAAGTGACTGCTGACATGATACCAAGGCAGCAAGTAAAGAAAAGTGAGGAGGGCACTCAGGGGAAGGACCAGCCTGAGCAAAATTATGGAGGTGGGACAAAGCGTGGTGTGAGTAAGAAAATGCCTAATTTCTAGCATTTGCATAAGGATAAACTCTGATTTGAATGATCGCCAGCCAATGGAAGAGATATTCTTCGCTAAGTGAGTATGGGGAGGACATGTAGTCAGCCTATGCAAAGCAGCAACTTCCTTTTTTGACACCAAGACCAGCCCTAACTAGATCTTCTCTTTGACTCACAAAGCCTCCTCCAGAGTTCATGCTTCCCTCCTTTCCCTAACTTAAACTACTTCATCCATCCCCTCAGATTTAATTGGTTCCTATAATTCTTTATAATTATTTTTGAAATCATTCTCAATTATTACCTCATCTTCCCCACAACACTTTGGATGCAGGAGACCTGAATGCAATTTCTTTCTCTCCTCCAGTTCAGGACCTTTTAAACTCTGTACATGCTGTTCATTTGCCATGTGACATAGCATTTCAAAAACAGAAGCAGATAATTATTTTTTCATAATTGTTTCCCAGGCAGGTATTGTCCAAGGTCATTAGATATGAAATGGTAGTAAAACTGGCTACCACTTGAGGAGGACTGCAATGGACCAGGTGTCTTGCACCTGTCGTCTCCTTTAATCTTCACATAATGTCAGTATCGTGACATTGGTATTGTTACCCTGATTTTTCAGGTGAGAAAACTGAAACTCAGATAAATTTATCCCCATTTTCAACATTCAATGAACAAATATTTACCAACATACTCATAATGGGCATCTGATGCTTAGTTAAAAGAAAACATGGTCCATGCCCAGAGGCAACTTACAGTCTAGTAAAGAAATCAGACATCCACACAGATGAATGTGAAACAGTGCATTTGGGAGGTTTTAACTTGGTCATGAGAATCAAGAGAAAGTCTTGTTGTAGAAGGGAGGTAAAGGTCCCCAGGATATAATCATGGGAAGTAAGAAGGAAAAATTCTTTCTGATGTAACACAGAGGAGTCAGGATGAAAACCTACAACTGTCTGACTCACAAGTTCAAGGTCCAAACATGCTTTAAATCCATGAGATCAAAATAAATAGTTTAAACACACACAGAGCTCTCATTGGTCACTTTGAAGAATGCTAGAAAATAAGTTGAAAATGGTAAATAAAGGGTTAAGTCTAGAATTTTTTTTTCCTAAGTTTTATATACAAATTATAATGAATATGTAATTCTTCAAGTAATCAAGTAGGGGAAGTTTCTTTTAATTAAAACATTTCAGCTAGTAAGATAAAAAGGAATTATATTAATAGAATTAATATATAGCAGCCTATAATGAATTAAGAAATCTAGATAATAATCAATAATGGCTACTAATATCAAAAAAAAGGAGACAATAAGACATTATTTGCCTCCTAATAGAAATACACTACACATCTATGAAGAGTTGTCAAAAAAAAATTCTAATCATGTCTTTACAGTATCAATTTACAGGAAACAAGGGAACTGTCAAAAGATAACACTGAAATTTAATCACTAAAATCAGAAAATTCAGTTGACTCAGTTTCTTCACCAAAATCGATGTTAAGGAAAAGAAAAAAAATATGATAGAAGGATAGTTACAGATAAAGAGTCTGAAGAGAGACTTATTTCCCAAAGCTATCGATGAACTTATTAGGATCCAGATTCAAACAAATCATGTTGTGTATGTGTGTGTGTGTGCGTGTGTGTGCGTGTGTGTTTGAGAAAATTGGAGAAATCTAATTTCTGACTTGTTGCTGAATAATACTAAGGAATTTTTGTTAAAGTTTTAAGTGTGTTAATAATATTACAATTGTCTTTTAAATAAAAAGAACTCTTAAATTTTAGAGGTATACTTTAAAATATGTACAGATTTAAAAAATGTGACAGATTTGCCCCAAAGTGCTTAATAAAACAAGGTTAAGTGGACATATACATGAAACAAGATTGTCCATGAATTGATTGTTGAATCTTAATGGGAACATGGAGATTCATTATATTCTTCAGTACCTTTTTGTGTGTGTTTGAAACATATAGATTCCAATCATGGATTTGATATAATTTCTTAATGTAAGTCTTTTCTCTCTCTCGTGCTCCTCTCTGCCTCCTCCCTCCATCAGAAAAAGGGATCGTGTGAGCCACGGGGCTATCCTTGTTTTAATTACCATCCTCTCCCTTGCTGGACAAGGCAGTTCTTCCCCCAAAATGTAGTTTGGCTGACTCTGAAATACACTACAAGACATAGACTTTCCAGCCCTGACCCTAAGCAGCCTAAAAAGTGCACACCCTTCAGAACGATTTTGATTACACCCTGTCACACCTCTTCCTCATTTTTCAACTTCACTTTTTACCATCGTGCATTTTGACATCATGGACATTTACAATTATCAGCAAGGACACGGTCCTTCTCCATAGTTACTGTAAGTTTACTTAGTGTTTACACAGAAAAGTCCAGTCAGTGGCATGCAAACTCTAGTCCTTAGAGACCTGTGGGTCCAGCTCCCTCCATTCCCAGACGCAGTAAGTTAGTCTCTAACAGGTGAGAGGACTTGCCCAGAGGACGTACTGAAGAGTAGTGCCAGACCTGGGTGCTTTAAAAGGACAAACACGGTGTTCCTTTCCAATTCTGTATTTCCAAGAACAGAGGATCATCTAAGACTATGAGTTTAGGATTCATTTTAGTCAATGTGTCCCCAAAATGTACAACCCTAAACAACAGGGTTGACTCCTTTGAGGCCCCTCCTTTCCCTCGGCTAATGCGAGAGCACCGATCATGAGCAGAGGCAGGTCCTGGCTCAGGCAGGGGGACTCAGAGGCTTGGAGGTGCTGCTGGGTCACAGATGGGGCGCTCCATGAACAGTGTACCGTAGACCAGGCTTTCTTACCCATATGTCCTCACGTGCTTTCAGCCTGCAACGTTGAATGCTTCTTTTCTTTTGCCGTTCTCTTAGTTCCTGCATAGGTTCCCTTATTTATAGTTTCAAAAAGCCTTGTATACATATCAAAATTTACTAGTGCACATTTTAAACCCTCTCTTCCTCACATTTGACACTAAACAGATACAAATCGAACAAAATTAACATCCTTGATTAGTCTCTGGCGTCAGTCATTCCTGAGGTGAAACAATTGGATGAGTGACCCCCGAAAATAATGTTACAATTTCTTCTCTGTTAACTTCTTATAAATGCATAAAATTCTGCCATCCCATTCTGTAAGTTTTATAGTTTTCCAAGAAAGCCATACCCAAGAATAACAACTGAATCGCCCAAGGGCTCAGAGGTGGTGAGGACATTGCTGAGAGTTAGGCCTCTAACTGACCCCAAACCCACTCCTTCCCAGCACCAGAGAGAGAAAAGTACCCTGTGAGTGTCTTTCGGAGACCAGAGGATGAACTACCTCCCCAGGAGGGACCTCAAGGCCCTCTGCTCTTTAATTCCTCTACATAATCCTCCTGGGAAAGGCCAAACCAAGTTCTGTACTTTTTAGAGAGAGCCGTAAAATGGCTGCAGGAGAACAGCCTTGGAACGAACCTGATATTGGGTGTGTGTAAACGGTTCATGACTCTGCTGTTTAGTGTACATGAGTCACCCAGAACACGGTAGGCTCCAACATAAACCATGTCCTCAGGCCTCACCCTCAGCCCTGCCACAAGCTTATTCACACATGATGTACTAGCCTGGCACTCCAAAGCCCCAAATCATCTCTGAGTCAGAGCTCATTACGTGGAACACTTCAGACTTGCTGTCCTAATGTTTGCCCATTAGTTTCTTCCTTTCTTCCTTCTTTTCTATTCTTATTTTCTTTTCTTTTCTTTTCTTTTCTTTTCTTTTCTCTTCTCTTCTCTTCTCTTTCCTTTTCTTTTCTCTCTCTTCATTTCTTTCTTTCTTTCCTTTTTGGCTACAAAGGAATTCAGTGATCAAATATTTCATTCATTTCACTAGACCTTCACTTTTGAGGGAAATGGATGCATGATTTTCACATGTATTTTTAACAGAGAATGAGGAAATAAACAACAACATGGGTTTCTTGTTCATTTTCAGTTCTTCAGAACATCTCATTACGCAAAGCAAACCTATCTCTTGGGCATTCTATTGAATTAAGGATTCACTTTAATTGGTAATCATGTGATATTTCTAGATAAAAATTGAACAGAATAAACCACTGGGTATGTGCTAGAGATTTTTCTTGTGTTTTAGCTGTACCATCTAAATAAACTCCCTCTTCCAAGCTTCAAGCTGCTCCTTTTCCTTTTTTTAAGTACAGTTGACATATATTAGTTTCAGTTATACAACATAGTGATTCAACATTTATATACATCATGACATGATCACCCATGATAAGTCCAATTACCAACTGTCATCATACAAAATTATTACAATATTACTGACTATGTCCCCTAAGCTGTACTTTATATCCCCATGACTTATTTATTTTAGAAATGGAAGTTTGTACCTCTCAATCTCTTTCACCCATTACCCCTCTGGCAACCACCCTCTCCCCTCTGAGAACCACCAGTTTGTTCTCTGTATCTGTGAGTCTGTTTCTGTTTCTGTTTTGTTTTGTTTTGTTTTGTTTCTTTGCTTTTTAGATTCCACATATAAATAGCAGGTGTGGAAGCTGCTTTGGTTGTGAGGAGTAGGGTGCCTGCCCCAGTGGGTCCACTGGTGAACCTGGGGAACATGGGGAGTGGGGGATGAGCAGTGATGGCAAGGTACATGGAGAGAGTCAAAAAGGGCACCCACCAGCACCAGGCCAGCTAGGTTAGAAGAAGAGTAAAAATGGCGGTGCCTGACAGTATTCCGTTCCCAAGGAAAGTTCCTACAGATCTTTGCCCCTCCGGCACATGCCCTAAAATGAGTCAGTGAATCTCTTTCACGTGTGACCGAAGTGCTTTTCAAATTGGCATCTCTGGAGGGGGTCTCAGAGTGGGGGAGTTTGTGGACAAACTCTCTAAGAGCCCAATCTTTCCTGTAGCCCTCCAGCTCTCCTGGACTTGGCCCCACTGATTTTCAAGGCTGGGTATTACAGGGACTCATCTTCCTAGTGGGAACCCCATGGCTAGGTTACTTGATGTGGTCTTTGAACCCTTCACTCTTCAGGGAGGACATCCGTATTTGTGATATCCCTCCCGCTTGTGGGTCACCATGCTGGGGGTACCCTGACTAGACCACATCTCTGCCCCTCCTACCTGTCTTGATGTGGATTTTTCTTTTTACCTTTAGTTGCGGAAGACCTGTTCTGCTAGTCTTCAGGTCATTTTCAGAGACAGGTGTGCTCTATGTCGTTGTGGGTTTGGTGTGTCCATGGAAGGTCAGCGTAGGATCTTCCTCCTCTGCCACCTTGATCCCCAGACAGTAGGCTCTATTTATTATCTTCTTAACTGAACCAAGGAAAGGAACATGGAAAGTGAAAGGGACAATCTGTTACTTATGCAACAAAGGATATGAAGCAGGACCAAAGGCACCAAGAAGCAAACATTCCACATTTAGCTTCACCTAAAGGTGATCAAAGGCTCTGGACCCACACTTCTGATTTCCCAGCCCAGCTCCACACTGCCCCTTAGCACATGTGTGATAGTGGGCATGTTACCCCTGCTGCAGCTTCCTTATCAGGAAAATAGAAATAAAATAGCATCTACCTTATAGGGCTTACTCTTGCTAAGACAGTAACATGTAGAAAATATAAATATATATAGTATTGTTTTGCCTTCAGAATAGCTTGTCTTATAACCATTATGTCATTAGTACATAAACCATGGCATATAACCCATTATATTAACCCACTGCTGCAAAGATAGTCATGAAATTGAATTCGGATATCTTTGTTAATTATAATCTTGCTCAATATTTGATATCTGGAGTTGGAAAACAAAATAAGTTGGAAATTTTTAAGAAATATAAACCTCAGTGATGTCTTCAGGGAGTTTAAAATTATAATCTTTAATAATTGATCCTTTCATGTAATTCTAGCTTAGATCTATGTCTAGGTATCTTTAACTTTTAGGTTCATGAGCTTATTTATCTTCTTGCTAAAGTTCAAAATCTAATTTCTAACACAGGTTACTTACTGTAATAAACTCTACGAGCTTTAAAATGACAAGTTGAAAGATACAATTTTTTAGAGTTATGAATTAATAGCCATATATGTCAAAGACTTTGAAAGTGCCAACTTTTTCATATTTATAGATATATTATTGAAATGATAAAAAATGAACTGTGGAAAGAGGAAAGAACTGAGAACCACATATAATGAATCAAACATACTTAACAAGACATGTACAGACACTTTGGTGTGCATCTCTTTTATTACATTACATTAATCAAATACTGCTAAAGACATCCATCTGAGCAAAGTGTCACAATAATATTCTATAAAAACATTCTTTTGAAGAGAGTCCATCCTGACAACCATATCAACTATATTGTCTTAAGTGATTGTCAGACCCACATTTCTCAGAAATTAAGACAAGTTAAGTGTGTGCCTCTTGAGCTCCCTTCTCTCCCTCCGCCCGCTTACTCCCACCCCAACCCCACCAGAGCTGGTTTGTTAAAGAAAATAATTTGATTAGAGAAAATGCACAAACTCTAGTGATGACTCCTAAAAATCTGGCTTTCAATGATTAAGGGTTTTTTTTTTTTTTTTGGAAGCAGGATATCAATTCTTCTTGTTTTTAAAGTTTCACAGATTATAATAGAAAATTATGATTATTTAGCAACATAATTAATCTGACCTTAAGAGGACATTTTCCTAATGTAACATAGATATGATGGTTGTACATAGTTGTAATGAGGTACCTTTTCATTTTCATATTGATAAATTACCTGAGTATTGCAATTTTTATACGTAATTGTTCATAGTGTGTTTGGATTTCTCTGCTTAAATTCTATTGTATTCTATTAGAGTCCTACTTTATAGAAAATGAAACCTATCACTTAATATTCTATTTATATTGAGATGAACACATATGATAGCAAATAGGTGAGGAAGATGAGTAATCTCGCAAGATCTGTAACCATCAGGCTATGTGAAAATCATAGTATATTACTAAGTCCTTTTTGTTATAGTCAGATATTTCAGGGAAAGTGACAATAACATACTAAAAAGCACAATTTTTTTCTTTAAATAACTCATATAGCTCCTCTTCTACATTCAGATAAGACTTATAGTTCTTTATGCTTACATTTTGGTTTTGCCTTTTCTAAATTAACAATTCAGGTAACAATTTTATTTTTTTTACCCTGAGGGAAAAAAAAGGTCAAAGAACTTTAGGGCTAGACATTTTTCTTAATTTCTATGCAGTTGAACAATCCAAATCTAAAAACTGGAAGCTAGTGACTAGGTGGGTGACTGACTTTAATATCTTTATTTTTAGAAAAACTATGACATAATTGATGGCAGGTAGAAAGAGAATAAAAGTATCCACAAGCTGCTTAGTCAACTATATATAAAAAGCATTTGGAAAAAGGGCAAAGTAAGCCAATTATACCTTTGCCTCCATAGAAATTCAATATTCTCTTTCAGTTTGAAAATACAGTTTTAATATTTATACTATCCCCTGCCACTGGAAAAAAAAACGCCTAACAAATAAGCAAGTAATTTTTCAGTTTGATGTAATATAGATAAAACCTACTCTTCTAAAATTACAGTAACTGTATAGAAAGAAAATCCGAGGTACAGACATGATGATTTTTAGACCACGTTGGGGCCACCTCCAAAATCTGGTTCTCTTATTATATGACACCTATGCAAGGTCTTTCACTTCCAGTTCTTGACACATTCAGTGACCTGCCCCACTTTTCCCTACCACTCCACTATCAACCTAGTAAATTCTATGTATGACTAATCTCTATTAACCTTCATCTGCTAGATTTCTTACTTGTATGTAAAAAAACATGACAGCCTGGTTTAAAAAAAAGAAGTCATTCTCATCATTTGGTCCAGTAGGTCAAGCCCCCAAACCAAAGCAAGTGCTCTCTTCAGATTTTACATTGAACAGCTAAATTTATTTTACTCTGATTAGCTTTTAAACTTTCTTGAAACTCATCATTTAATTGTATTAGTGTTCTAGATGTCAGAACACAATTTCATTTTCTACTCTTTAAACTGAAAATAAACTTTACCAGGAAATCATACTAATTTTCTTTAAGTACTCTGGAAAAGCATAGAAGGTTTTGAATTCAAATAAATATAAAATGTATTTATGATTTGGATTTTTACCAGTGTAAAGTATGTATCTGGCTATTAAGTCTTAGGACCACAATCTATTCTTCTGTGCTATGTGAGAGATTAATAAAAGTGATAATTTAAGCATTTTTCTCTAATCCTGACCACAGTTCTGCAAGCTAACTACATTACTCTTAATTTGCCAGTGAGGGAATGGAGGTTGAGTTGGATGGAGCTTGCCCAAGGTTGCAGTAGTAGTAAGTAGGCAGAGCCCAAACTGAATGAAATCCAGGCCGTTCCAGCTCCTAAACTATATTCTTTGGAGCCTACTGGACTGCTGGCATGAGAGAGAGTCAGTCAATTCTCCTTAACAATGACTTATTAGAACCAGTGAGTCAGCGTTCAGAGAAGTTCTCCACTAAAAGTAAGTTTGAAAGAGCCCCAGAGGGTTGGCCCAAGGAGGCCTTCACCATTTAGGAAAAGCTCAAAACCAGGCAGGCATTGTGTGGGGCAATTTCCGAAGACATCATCCTTTAACTATTTGGACACAAGAATCACAAGAAAATTTTCAAAGCCAAATAACACTTGTTGCATGGGTAAATGCACCTTTGCTTTTTTTTTTTTTCCTCTTTCCTAATCTAAGAAGATTATAAAAAGAAAAGGTACCAAGTAAAAAAAATAATAATTTCAAACAGAGTTCCTCAACTAGCAGCCTGTGACCTAAAATCAAGTCACTGGTTTTGTTTCCCCTACACAAAGATTTTATTTTTCCTAATTAGTTTCAGTGCTTCAAAACAGGGTATTTTCCCATAAAATTCCAGATTTCTGGCTCCTCTCAAGAATTTAGGAAATCTGGAGGCAAGAATACACAATGGGGAAAAGACAGTCACTTCAGTAAATGATGCTGGGAAAACTGGATAACTACATGCAAAAGAATGAAGCTGGACCACTTTTCTAACACTATACACAAAAAATAAACTCAAAATGAATTAAAGACTTAAATGTGAGACCTGAAACCATAAAAATCCTAGAAGAGGACAGAGGCAGTAATTTTTCTGACATTGGCCATAGCATCATATTTCTAGATACGTCCCCTGAGGCAAGGGAAACAAAAGCAAAAACAAACTATTGGGACTACACCAAAATAAAAAGCTTTTGCACAGTGAAGGAAGCAATCAACAAAACAAAAAGGCAACCTACTGATTGGGAGAAGATATTTGCAAAGGATCTCTGCACCAGGAGTTACTATCCAAATTATATAAAGAACTTATATAACTCAATACCCAAAAACAGACAACCCAATTAAAAAATGGGCAGAGGACATGAATAGTCATTTTCCCAAAGAAGACATACAAATGACAAAGAGACACACGAAAAGATGCTCAACATCACGCATCATCAGGGAAATGCAAATCAAAACCAGCATGAGATGTCACTTTACACCTGTCAGAATAGCTAAAACCAAGAAGACAAGAAATACCAAGTGTTGGTGAGGATATAGGAGAAAAGGAACCCTTGCCCACTGTTGATGGGAATACAAACTGGTATAACTACTGTGGAAAATAGTGTGGAGGTTCCTCAAAAATATAAAAATAGAAATACTGTATGATCCAATAATTCTACCACTGGGTATTTACCTAAAGAAAATAAAAACACTAATTCAAAAAGATATATGCAGCCCTATGTTCACTGAATCATTATTTATAATAGCCAAAATATGGGAGCAACCTAAGTGTCCATCAATAGGTGAATGAGTAAAGAAGATATGGTATACACACACATACACACACACACACACACACATGTGCATAGATTTGGAATATTATGTAGTCATAAAAAGGATGAGTTCTGCCATTTGCAACCACATGGATGAACCTAGAAGTATTACACTAAGTGAAATAAGTCAGATTGAGAAACATAAATACCATATGATTTCACTCATATGTGAATCTAAAAAACAAAACAAATAAATAACCACACAAACAAAATAGCAGAATCAGAATTACAAATACAGAGAACAAACTGATGGCTGCCAGAGGGAAGGGGGTAGGGTGGATGGGCAAAATGGGGGAAGGGGAGCGGGAGATACAGGCTTCCAGTTACAGAATGAATAAGTCATGAAAATAAAAGGCACAGCATAGGGAATATAGTCAACATTGTAATAGCGATGTATGGTGACAAATGGTAGCTACCTTTGTGGTGAGTGATGTAGGGAGTGTTGGGATTCAGAGCAAACAACCAAGAAAGAGTTGTTGAGATATCTTTGGTGAAAAAGGTGGTTTTATTAAAGCATGGGGACAGGACCCATGGGCAGAAAGAATGGCCAATTATATACTTTCAAGTTGAGAGGGGGTTAGGGATAGTGTCAGTCTCTAAGGCATTTTGGAAGCAAGGTTTCCAGGACATTGAGGAAGCTAGCTATTGTTGGGAAAAGGTCATTTATTACTGTCTAGTAAAACCCTAGTCATGAGACCCTTCAGATGTACATTGGTGGGCCATATGCCTGGAGGGTGACTACCAACATGTATCTTGTTGGGTAGAGATAATGGAAGTTTCCAAAGGAATTTTTCTACATTAAAGTAGACTTACAGGATCCTGGGCGGTCAGGCTAAGATTGCCTCTTGCCCTTACCAAAGTATTAACATCGAGGCAGCTGAGTTCCCAGAGGGATGTCACTCTGCCTATTTCAAGGAATTGTCAATGGGCTGTAAGTAGTAAGGATACACATGTATTTTTTCTTTCCTTTGCCTTCGTTTCCCCCATCAGTGGGCACAGCATAACTTATAGAGAAGTTGAATCACTATGTGCACACCTGAAATCAATGTAATATTGTACATCAACTATAGTCAAATAATTGTTTTAAGTATTCCACAATCCCCTGGATCCATATTCTAGCAATTGGCTGGAGCAGAATGGACTTCATTCCAGTTTAGAGAAGCCACAAGCTCTCCGGCTCACTATTACTTCCTCCCTCCCATCCCCCTCTCTCAATATGTTCAATTATGTTACTCATTTGTATCCCAGATGGATCTTTGTGTGTGAGTGCTGGTCTGAAGCATTTATAAGTCCCTCAGAGAAGTGATCCAGTCTCAGTTTCGCACAGGCTCTTTACCCAGCCTCTCTTGCGTCAACAGTGCGGGCTCCCCATGATGTTGGGGAAAGCTCATGAAAGAGAAAGAAGTAGGCTATAACTGGGAAGCAAAATCTGGCTTTGAGTAATTCCTGCTTCTTTACAAACAAGTTGAGCTGCCATTACTCTCTGAATCCCAATTTTCTAGTGCAGAGGCTGAAACTAAGAAGGTTGGTTTGATTCCAGAACAGCAGAGGCAACCATCTCTCAACAGGCACCATCTCTCCCAGTAGGAGCAGCAGGCAGGTAAAGTAACCTGCCAATTCTTGATACCTCTGTGGAGCCCCTCAGGGAGGATATGGGGCTAAAATAAGCAACAAATGGGGAGATAGTCTATTCAGAAAGAGATTCCCTGGTTGTGCGCCTCCCCTTTTCTCCATGTGCGTCCATATAGCCCCCATGACTGTCCCACTCATCCGGAGTTTGAAAGAGAGCAAACACTCAGAAACAATTGGCAGGTGATTTTGAGTCATTGCCTGCCTGCCACGCTAATTACTAGCCATTACCTTCCAGCAGCACACGGTTTTTGTATGGTTTGTGAGACACAGGAAGGGTCTACTTAACTGGAAGGATCATTTTTCTCAGACTGAGGAATGCCAGCATTGGCAGCCCCATGCCTACCAGTGTTACGTAACGATCAGCTGGCACTCATTCTGCGAGGATTATCCTTGAAGGGGTGCACACAGGCATCTAGGAAAAAGCCAGAGGGATAGCCATGGTCATCATTTGCTTCAAATTTCACATCATTACATACTAAGGGGAAAAAACCCCACAAATCCCATTTTGCAGTGTTCCTACTAAAACGACTCTGAAAACATACAAAATATGGAATGAATACAACTCTCTCACTTTAGAAGTGCATCTTATAATGAATATGGTTCTCGGTTGCCATCCATTATCACCCATCAGTAAGTTAAGTTTCCACCGCAATCCTAATTTCCACTTGCAGAATGGGTATGGCTAATGTCTGGAAATTAGGGATGTCCCTATTAAATGAAGGTGTATCAAAAACGGTCATTTCTAGCCCATACCGCATATAAACTGTGACAAACAAAAATTGTAATACTTTTCAGTTACTTTTTAAATTATCAAAATCCCAGTTCTACTGCCTTCATTTCAAGTTGGATTTTATGTTCTTGTGCACCAGTCTCAGCCTAACAAACATGGGAATGTATAGCTTTTCAATTCACCTAGTTAAAACCCCATTATTTCACTCTTCTGTAGCTTGGCAATGAACGCAAGACATACCAGGTATGTCACTCATTGTATTTTGCCTGAACTTTGAGGATAATTTACAGGATTTTCCAAAATGACACTTCCTTTTTATTCAGCAGCTTGAATATAAAGACAGAACACTCTTCTGACTGCAAATACGGCAATTATACCAAGTTATGCTTTGACACTGTTACCACAGGCAAGTGGCCAAAGAGCATCCGCAGTCAAAATATCTAAGCAAGTTAACAAGCTCCCTTTACTCTCTACAGAGCGGAAGAAGAAAGGGAATCCAGCCCCTGAGAGATGTTAAAATGAAGGAGAAAAAAGACCGTTGGTGTTTGTTAAAGAAAATGGTGTCAGTGTCTTGGGCTGATCAAGGTGTAGAATCTGAGGCCCCTGACAGATGCCCAGGCCTACGTTTGACAGGAAGCCTTTTTCCAGGTCAGATCTGCTTTGATGATCTCAACTAATGAATGACTCCGGTCTGCGAGGCCTTGCATTGGGGCTACACCTTGCTTTCATGGTTTGGCCATACGCGTCTGCCCTCCCTCTCCCCTCCCTCTCCCCCATCCCTTATAAGAGTACATTTTGCCTCCTCTTTTCTCAATTCCATTTTATAAAATATCACATTTACCACACAAAAGACATCGAAACTAATTAAGTAAACTCCAAAGAACTATTACAAGTCATTTTGCTTCCGCCGGAGATATCAGATTTAATTAGGTGATCGGTGTTGATGGGGTACAAAAACAAAAGCTATCTCCTGTTTGAAAAGGTTCAGGCCCTATAGAGACCCAGTCTTCCCACTATGACACAAATAATAATTGAGCACTTCTTTAAAAAAAAAAAGGCAAGCATGAAAAGAGTTTTCTGTTAGAGACAAAAGCTTTCAACTAAGGTTTGTTTTCTCTTTTTGCCAGGTGATTTAAAAACAAAACAGAACCCCCCAAAAAACCACACCATCTACAAAGAAATAGCTATAACCTACATTGCTATTACCATGACACAGAATATAATGTGGATTTAACAAGCATAATTCTTGCAAGTAATTAATCAAAATCTATTTAGCCAGTCATCTTCAATGATTATCAACAGACTTGCTTAAGAGCACAATGAAAATAGTTCATTTTCCCCAGGTTACCCATCAGACAACATCTTTTTTTTTCAACATATTAAACAAAAGACTCAAGTTCAAAGTTAAGACAGCAGTTAAAAGATGTGAAATTTAGTGTGATAGATAGATTGGTTGTTCATAAGGAAAGTGGGAGAAAAACTATAGATTCTACTTGGCTCCACTTCAAGCCCAGCGTTGTGGACTACCGTGAGCTCTGTTTCTATCGTTCACCAAGAACATGTTATTTGATATATTAACAATAAATAGTATAGAATGGGCTAATTATTTCTGAATCAATCTTTATCATGAATTAGTTGTCAGTCTCCTATATACAGACGTGTTAGATCTTAAAAGAAGAGGGTATTCTTTTTGAAGGAAGACAGTTTTCCTTATCACAGTATTTATTAGGTCAGAAGTTAAAAATGTGATGCCACTTTTTAAATTTTCACACCACAGACTTATGACAGCCAGACTTCTTATGAGAATAAAAATCCGTGTCATGATGGTCTTAACCGTTTCTCCGACACACATGTACACATTAACACACCCATTTAGAGATTAGGAAGGAAAGCAAATGCATGTTGGTTTCCCTACGGTAAACAGGAGATCTCTTTTGATTCTAACTGGTATTAGGGTTTGAAGCAGGTCTGAATAATGGCTTTTTTATATGCTGTTGTTAAACAATTCTCCCGGAATTTCTATCCAACAAATGCACATAACTTTATATGGCAGAATGGCCTTCAAGCAAGCCTGAAACAGTCATGCAAGTTACCAAAAAGGCCAATGCAATATTTCCCAAGTTTAAGTACACCTCAAAATTCCTTTCTTTAGCTCCTAAAATGTTAAAAGGAAAATAATTTTCTACGCTGGCATTTAAATGGTATCATTCCATGTGAAAAGAGTTACTAAGACATTTGTTGGAAGTCAACAAAAATAATTTGGACATATTTCGAACTTATTTTATCTGACTCCTCGACATTTAATTTGGTGTGAAAAACGGCAACGGTCGAAAACAGATGTTAAGGGGCCAAGTATACAGCAGAGGTCAAAACAAACATAAAACACCACTTCCATTTCTAAAAGAGGGGAAAAAATGATTCCTCCAGCAACAGGTTCTATGTTAAACCTGCCTTTTTATTGTTCTGCTTGGGATATCTGTAGACTGCACAGTCCACCCTGTCTGCCGCGGAGCAATACCTCTCAGCACTGGTAATTTAAGACTTTCTTCTCTGTAATACACTGAACCATCATAACCTGTCTCTTCCCATTTAGTTTAACCTACAACCACCACATACTGATTTGGCTGTGTGTGGCTTTTTCTATTGCCATTTATTACTCTGCTCGACTCCTGAAATTCTGTTTGCAATTTAAGGCCACAAATTAGAAGCGTAAGTCATCTGTTTCCTATAATCCCCCTGTCAGGACTGGAATCACATTTGGAGCTCAGCACTGAGTCTGGGCCCGGGCCCTCACAGACTTTCTGATTGGCTGGCCTCTCTAAAAGCTGCAGTGGAATAAATAAAATGCTCTGGAAAATCGAGCTTTTTGCCCTCCCCTCCCCAAGAAAAAGGATGAAAGCAAAGGAACCGAGTTTCAAGTCTTTTTCTTCTCCCTTACATAATTCTCAAATCAGTTGCTACAACGGTAGGTTGTTGATTTGTTGGGGTTTTTCCCCCCAATAAATAGCAGAGCTGAATATTATTCTTTAAGGACAAAATGCGAAGTATTGAAGATTCCATGGGAAAGAAGAGTGTAATCCTGTCTCAATCAGCTATTTACTTTTGCTACATGTGGAATACCTTTTCTAAGTCCTGCCATTTTTCTTACAAAACACATTTCCTTCTTATATTGCAGATGTACTAATTAGCTGGGTATTTTTTTAATAGTGTCGCAGATCTTTTGCTAAGCCAAATATCTATGAAATCGTCATCCCCTCATTCTACCAGGCTTTCACTTTTAAAATATTTTGGCAAATTTTACTTACTACCCCTGAATTTTATTATTTATTTCAAGAAATCAAGCATGAAATTAGTTTACCTTTGTAAAACACATTCATCCTTTAAATAACATAAGAATTTCAAAAATTTGGGGCTCTGTTTCTTCTTTCCCTTTTTTCCTCAGTTCATTTTAATAGATTTCCTACTATCCCGGCTGTGGCTTTAGACTCTTAGCATTTCATATTTTAAAATCTTTCCATTTTCTTTCCGTTACACTTTCAGTGAACAACATACCAGATTATTAAAGACAGCAAGATACAAAATATAAATGGAAAGAAATACTGAATAGCCACAGCTAAGACCATACTCTTTGAGTTCTCCGTGCAATTGTGAACTGCCACTGGGCTTTAAAAAATCATTAGTGAACAGGAATAAAATCCAACAGACTGACTCATGTTTATTAATATACTTATAGCTATACCTGGGCCAAAAGGTTGGAAATAAATGAATCAATATTAGCTGAATGCCCCAAAAGCAGAGTTCGTATTTCAACAGAGAGCAGACTTTAATGGGGGAAATTATGTATGCAATGCCAGCTAAATTGTAGCCAAAAATAAAAATTAAGTTAAAAAATAATAACAAATGATTTAAAGAAAAACAAGAGAATTTAAAGGAAAACAAAAGAATCATAATATTAAATCATTTTAAAGGTATGTGATTATTTACAGAACCACTTCTGGAAATGTTTTGCACTTCTGCAACTTAAATTTGGTTTCTTTTTTTTTTTTTAACATCAATTTTTGCAGGCCGGTAGTCTATAGTGTGGCCTGTGATGTCTGGTAATTTAAAAGAAACAAAGGAGGAAAACTCGCCAAGACGTTGAGGTTTCAAAAAAAAAAAACCCAACAAATAGCTACTGTACATGCGCACTCTATTTTCTAGTTTTTTTCAACTATACTTTCTGTGTTGCAGATTTATTTAATAAACAAATGCATCTTCTGGGCCCATAATACACAAATGCATGCTACTGTTAATTCATTTACAGAATGCGCCGTGATGGCCCCTGAGCAAAAGAGCAATCTTGTTATAATGAATGTGTACTATTCTTAATAAGCACACTGTAGCAACGACCCGCACTGCACACAAAAGCACACCCAAACCATTTGGTTTGTTCCCAGAGCTCGGACACCAGCACCACTATTAAATAGCTGTGCGCTGGGAGAGCAATCCAGTATTGGCATGCAAATGAGCGCACGAAGAGGCCAGATGCTGCTCTTTAGAAAGGAAAAGTGCCTCCGCTCAAATTTGGGGGGAGAGAGAACCTGTAAATGTTACAAGGGCAGGGCGGCTTTGAGATTGTGTTCCATTATATTTCTGACAGGGGTGGGACCGCTGGTGGGATGAACCTAGGACGGATGAATAGAACAGAACTTTTTGCAAGCACAGGGGAATTCAAGCACTCTGTATTTCCATGGGTTCCCCTAGAGATTGCCCACAACATTTTGGGTTTTGTTTTTTTCCTTTTATTTCTTTCGGTTTTTTTTTTTTTTTTTTTTTTTTTTTTTTTTTTTTTTTTTTTTTTTTTTGTCTTCCTTTCAGGTCCGGAATGATGACTCGGGCATTGAAAACCTGAGAGACTTCATCTCTGCTTAAGTTGAAGTACCACTATGCATAGGAGGAGTTCAGTGATTCTCCAAAGCTTTATCATTCCAAATAAAATATTAGGTTATTGAAAAGAATGTGAAATCTTTCTTCTCTAAATGAGCCCATCATGCATGATATTCATCTGTGTTTGGTGAACTTTCATAATTTGTAGTGGGCATTTGACCCATACGTGCCTGCCTGTATATTATCATAACATTTGACTGCCTGGAGGATAGAGTAGTAGGAGGGAAGCCAGTACTAGAGAGACTGAAACTGGCCTCACAACTTTGGTGGACTGTGTTCCAACCAGAATCAAGACCTTGCTTTTCCTGTTGACTCATTTATCATATTCTCTTCTTCTCGATGTTTAGGGAGTCATTGATTTATTTGAATCCTTGAAGAGAGTAGGAGATGATAAGGATTGAAGTCATGGGTATGTGTTTTGAGAAAAGGACTAATGAAAAAGAAGCAGGAACACCCATACATAGTAAAATTCACAAGGATAGGTAACAGGATTCCTGGGACACTGCTAATTAAAATATATAAGTGTAATATGTCTCCTTTATAATAATGGCATTTGGGGACAAGACCTTTCTCGACCCTCATTATTAATCATGTAATAATAGAATTTACCATGTAATTCCAGTAAACATTTATTGACTACCTACTGTATGCTGGTTGCTACACAAAGCTCTGAGAAGAGTTGTAAGTCACAGGAAACAAAATGGTACCCTGTAGTGGTCAAATCTACACATTAAACCTCTGGATCATGGTTTATTAATTATAACCCCACAATTAATAAATCTTCTATGCAGAAATGCTGACTTTAGTAAAAATAGAAATGGCTATAAATATATCCAGTGAGAGTATATCCATTTTTTTCTTATCCATTCTTTTTTCTCAGTCTCTAAATTTCTGAGCAGCCCTTTCCTATCAGTCAAGTGGTCCATAAAATCCATCCAAACATTAATAAATATGTATTGAGCACAATACCAGTTTCCTCGGGCTGCCTGGATAACAAAGTATCACAAATCGAGTGGCTTTAAACAACAGAAATGTCTTCTCTCACAGTTCTGGAGGTTAGAAATCCAAGATCAATGTGTTGGCAGGGGCACAATCCCTCTGAAAGCTCTAAGGGGGGATGCTTCTTTGTCTCTTCCAGCTCCTCAGAGCCCCCAGTGCTCCTTGGTATGTGGCAGCACGACTTCGATCTCTGCTCCTATCTTCATATGGCCATATTCCCTCAACGTCTCTGTCTGTGTCTCTTCTCTTTCTATAGACACCAGTCACATTGGATGAGGGCCCACCGTAGGTCAGTATGATCTCATTTCATCCTGATTATATCTACAAAGACACTATTTCCAAATAAAGTAACCCTCCCAGGTACAGGGTGTTAGGACTTCAACTTCTTTGGGGGCGGGGGGGTGGGGGGAAATTTAACCCATTATAAGCACTTACTAAGTACCAGGCAATTGCACTTGGGAATTTTTATCACTTTATCCTGAAAGAGTCCTATGAAATCTGTTGTGGAATTCATTAGCAAAATGTTGTTGGAGATACTCTTACTTCATCATAGAGAGTCATCTCTTTGTGAACTCAGGAAAAAGTGTTCTCAGAACTCAACACGAGGAATCAAGGTTCTTCCAATAGTCTCAGAATCATTTTAGATGCTATTAGTCTCATAACTGATCTTATTTCTCTCTTTGAATTGGCTGCTAGCAAGTTAAAAATCAAATTTGGACCCACCACAAATAAGTATGTAACAACCTCATAATTGTATTTTATATGGTGAACTTTACCCAGTTCCATCTTATTTGTCTACTTATTTCTTTTTGCCACTTACAGGTTTTTATCTTGTCAATGCATTATTAGAAATGATACTAAATGATTCATTTTGGAGCAAATTTATCACAAATAAATTACTACAAAGAAAATATTTAATTAGGATAGACCCAAATGAATTTCATTTTCCCTAAAACAAAAACAATTTAAAAGCCAAACTACACTGTGAAAATGAATCCATTCCAAATACTAACTTATCTGTTCTCAATGAGTAAGAATAACCAAGTATTAATGATACACCATAGGACATTTATAAGCTAGGTTGAATCCTCTTGTAATACTAAAGCTTGAGGGAAAACTTTGAACCAAATTTCTGAAAACTTCTGTACGTCCTATAATGAATGAAAAAGAGAAAACCAAGGGATGAACATGATTGCTTGCTTCAGGTATCTGAAAGCTATCAATAGCAGATGGAAGAGAGATTGTATTCTCAGAGCCAAGATTAATACCAGTAAGTACAGAATATTATAAGATAGAGTGAAAAGAACTAACAATTCAAGAAGATCAACATTAGAAATGATAGTCCCATTCTCAACTCTCCATTATTAGAAATGTTCAAGCTAAAGCGTATCATCAGTCAGGGATCTGAAATAATAAATCTCAGTATTAGTAAGAATTTGGCTCTAAGAACCGCATTTCCTTCCTTCCAACTCCAAAAGCCTAAGATCAATGATTAATAAAAACATACTGTCATTATTTTTTTTATAATTGGACCCATTTAAACTATTCCAAAATTTAGAATAATTTCACATTTAGAAAAGAGCTAGACATAGTAATAGGTCTTTCTAGGCACCAGTCATATACCAAAACTTCCTTTCTACACTTTTACTGAAGAACACAACCACAAAACAAAGAATTTGGGTAAGCAGGCTGTATATCATCTCACTAATTTCAAAAAGAAGCAACTAAATTTTAGCAAGAAAAAATTGTCCAGTGACATGAACAAAATCTATATAGCACAACCAGAATTATAAATTGCCAGCCCTGTGACAGTGGAAATATAGCCATACCACCTTCCAAAGAATCAGAAATTCACGACAACAATTACCCAGCTACTCAACTCAAACCATACGTGACTCCTTCTTATGCAATATCCAAACATCTAGTTTCCAAATTCAGTTGGCAAAAGGCACGGGGTAACCCTGTGGCTCTTTGGGTGATGACTATGAATGTGCTCCAGAGTCTCTCAACTTCCAGACCACATCCATGCACCTTGGCCATTATCATAACTCAAGGTTTCTCCTACTCACCTATCACCGAGCCAAATTTCCATATGGTCATCCACCTGGTCATCTCCCTATAAACAGGTCTACTGTGCTGTGCTGCCCTTTGATTCCTGGGTTTTCTTTCAAATGCACATGTACTCAGTTTAATCAATGAGATCATTATTCCTTTTTCCCTTTCCCTGATGGATGACAAACTATTGCAACAAAAACTGAGCAGTCCCTCCATGTTATTTCTGGCTTTACCAGTGACATGCTCTGTAACTTGACCCAAGTCACTCACTCCTTCTATGGACGGGGTCCTTCAGTGGTAAACTGGAGGTTGTTAGTTTCACCAGATCATATTCAGGGCAAACTAAAATCTGCACAGGAAAGTTCCAATAGACAAAGGAAAGTATTATCATTACTGTTGTTGTTTGACCAATACAGCTGCAGAACTTGAAGATTTAAGGTCTCCCTGTGGGTTTCACTGTGGCCTCCAGAATGTGAGATTTAATTTTAAAAGAATTAAATTTCCAGTCTGCTTTCCAGGGGTAACTGTGAGAATGTATTCTGACAGACTGTTGTCTTCAGAGGCAAAATCCAGACACACTAAGACAATGCCACCGCTTGAACAGGGGTGACCCTTTCCCATTCATCTTAATGGAGTGTTAAACTTGAAGCCTAATTAGGTCCACTTAAATGCCAACATTATTATACTTTTCTCTGCTTATCTTCATACCACAAACAATCAACTAATGTACTCATTTAATCTGAGTGCATGTAACGATCACATCCAGACACCCTGTCATTTTGATAGCCTCCTTTGCAGTCATAAAAGTACAAGTTTTAAACTTGCACTTGGTTGTTTTTAATTATCCACATAATTAGATTACTTTCTATTACCTAGAAATTTTAGAGGTGAGATTGTATACACATATATATGATGTTTGTAAGACAGTGGAGCCTAATCACTATTCCCATAATGAGAAGCTGGTATCAAACTTGCTCCCAGGATAACAAACTAAGATGTGTTAAATGAAAGATCCCATTCCTGCCCTTCAGAGAAGGCTCACAGCTTTATAGTTTATCCTTTGTGTATGTGCCTGAGCTTTCTACATTCCCTTTCTGATTCATCAATTGCTGTGTGGACTTTATTTTAATTTTTAATCCTATGACGAACCTTGGAAGAAATAGAATTAAAAATAAATAAATCCACGCTTGCCTATTTTGTACCTAGGAGGATCTAGATCTAGGCCCTTAATTCAAAGTCCTTGACTACCTTATAAAATATCTTGTAAAAATGTATTTATTTACTCATGGCTATAAGGAGATTAGTCTGTTTTTCTTTAATGGTCTCTGTGCCAAGATGGCATACAAGAAAAATTTTTGGAAGTTCGTCATACAGGCTTAGGGATAAAGACATCAGTGCGTGTCTTCAAAATAGGACCAATTCTCACCCCTCTGCCTACACACCTTCCACCTCAGGCCATATCTCATGTGCCCTAAGCATCTGAATGTCAAAGAATATGAGGTTTGGAGGGACATTTCCCAAAGGTGTCCGTAACAGACATTCCCAGTGCCCAGTTTAGTTTTCCAACCATTCCTAGATACACGGAAAATGAAGTTTCTTAACCCCTTTTGCAGTTGAGTGTGACTATGACTAATTCTGGCCAGTGGATTGGGACATGGAGGTCACTTTGGGGAGGAAGTACTTAAGAGCCAATGCATAGTCCCCAATGTTCTCTTTCTCTGCTTAGACAAACCCTAAAGCCCCTTGTTGAAAGAAAATTGCCATGCGGTAAAAACAGCCCGGAATGCTCAGTTTCCAACTGGAGGGCCCCTGGAGAGATGCCTGGGCCGCCAGAAGGTTTGCATGACTGAAAATAATACTAAAATTTTAATTAGCTATTGAAACTGTAGTGTTGTTTGTTGCTACAATATTACCTAGCCTATCTGGTCTAAAACGATGTGTCCGAATTAATTTCCAAGCCAAATCTCCCTAGATGGACTCCCATATGTAACTGTCATCTCTACCTTCTTCTAGCTTACAGATAAAGGTTCAAGAGTCATTCCCGACAGCCCACCAAGCTCTAGTTTCCCTCCTCTTTGTTGGGTCCCTCATCTTTTGTACTTTGATCTTGAAAGAAGTGCATTAAGTCACATCACTAGCTGCTCTTTTCCATCAAGAAAGAAGGATGGGAGACAACTCTCACTCTCAATGCTCAGGGCATTTTCCAGAAACAGAGAATTGGCATCCAAAACCAAGCCAGAGTTCAAGAGGGCTGGGGAAAAGGCCCTTAGGTAAAGCCCTAAAATTCAAGTTTGCATTATTCAAGTAGGCACCAGTGCAAATGCCCATTAGCTAGCTACAGAAATAAGGCACTATCCAGAGAGCCATTGCAGAGGACTGGAAGAACAAAAGTTGTACATAATCTTTAAAAGGGGGCTTAGTTAATAAAAATATCAAATTATATCTGAATTGAGCTAAGTGTAGGCTTCTAAACTTTGTAGCGCTCAGGTCCTTCCTGGCCCTCTCCTCTATCTACACACTCTCACTAGTGAGCTCATCCATTCATTCATTGGATAGTGAGTACCACCCAAATGCTAACGAATTCAACATCTTTATCCCTAGCCGTGATCATCCCCCAGAAATCCAAACTTGCGTAACTAACCGTTACTTGAGGTCCTCATTTGTATGCCAAATGAATCTTTCAAAATTCACACACATAAAAGAGAAAGTATGCTTCCCTCTTCCCAATCCCAACTGACAGTCTTTAATTCGGTAGGTCTGAGTTAGAACGTATGACGCCGCATTTATAACAAGTTTCAAATGATGTGATGCTGTGGGTCCTCAGATCACATTATTGAATACCAAGGACCTTGGAGATAATTCTTGGTGCCCCTGATTCCCTAATGCACATTCCCTACACATATTCAAACAATTGGTAAGGCTTAACCGACCACACTTCTCCAGAATCTATTTTCCAGCTCACAACACCTCGTCAGTACAACCATCACCTTTCCCCTGTACTACTGATGTAGATTCCCAACTAGTCACCTGGTTCTACTTTGCCCGCACCCTGTGGGGTGTTCTGTCCGCTGCAGCAGTAAGATACCAATCAGGTCAGATCACTGCTAGCCAATAGTTTTGTCTTTCACACCTACACTTAAGTCCCATCAATGACTTTAGAGTGGCCCCTGACTGTCCTTCGGCTTCATCTGGTATCATCACGCTCTGTCCCAGGATGATCCATCCACACCAATCTCTCATTCCTTAAATTTGCCAAGCTCACTCCTACCTTGAGGCATTTTACACCAGCTGCTCCCTCTGCTTGAAAGGTTCTTTGCCCTTGATCTTTCACATGGCTGGCTCCTTCTTGTCATTCAAATCACAGCTTAAATGTCATCCAGAATGACCTTCCTGAACACCCAATCCAAAATAGCCACTCCGTAACCTGTCTCTTGGTATCAAATCACTGTTTTATTTCTCTGCACTTTACTTATGCTATGTGATATTTTTCTGGATTGTTTATTTGTTCATGTTCTGTCTCTCTTCCTCCCTCCCTACTTCAATCATCAGTTGCTCTCCCCTTCTCTCTTCCTCCTTCCACCTCTTCCTACCCACGCTTAGAGCTAAGCACCATGAGAGCAGAAACTATGTCCTGTCCTGCTTTGTTGTGATCCCTGCATCTAGGTCAATTCCTGGAATGTAGTAGGCACTCAACCACCACTGGATGTATGACTGCATGAGTAAATGATTGAAGGAGAAGTTCTGGAGTCTACTGCAGAGTGAGAGGGGACATGCAGCTGCCTGGCATCCAGACCTTCCACTTTGTCCTGCAGGATCCTTCTCAATTTCTTATCTGAGTCCATCCAATTCCACGTGGTCTATTTACAAGTGAAGATGATCATCTGTTGTCATCATTTTTGTCATCAGAGGACCTTGTGTTTCATCGTCTCTGCCACAAGTACTAGAATTCAGCTTATTTCAAAATGAGCGAGCCAGGTTTTCAAGAAGAGCAGTCCCTCTGAGCATGGATTTCATTTCCATGTCTCTCCACTAGTCACTTTCAAAAGCTTTATTTAACTCCCCACCACCCATCTATTATTTGAAGGGTTGAGGGATTAAGGGTTGGAATGGAGCTTTCTCATAGTGATTTGAATATGTAGTTTGATAGGATTACTATAAAATATATGCATGGAAACAAGGAGATTCTAATGGATCACAAAGTGTAGTCCCCCAACTGATGGTATCTACATCACCTGGAAGCTTATTAAAAATGCAAATTCACAGGCTCTGCCCCTGGGCTTCTGAACAGAAACTCTGGGGATGGGCCCAAGCAATCTGTGCTTTAAAGGTTCTCCAGATGATGCTGATGCCTGATTTGAGAGCTACCAATTACACCATTCACACATACCACCATGACTTTCCATTGCTCAGGAAATACTCAAGAATACTTAGTCTACTCCTTGTTTCTTGCAGCTCATGGTGCCAGACACATGCTCTCCTGTGCAACCTCTGAGCCATGCTTCACAGAATTGATAAAATCAAGGACTTTCTGCTCACAGCCAGGTGAAAGGATGCCAAATCTGTTGAGATCAAGAAAAATAAGGGTAAGGTGATGTCTAAAGTTCAATGCAGCAGATACCTTTATATCTTGTCATCACAAAGAGAAGGCAGAGAAAGTCCTTGAAGCAGTCCCTGCCCCTCAGTTTGTCAAAGAAGGAGCTGAAATGAACCTCACACACCGATTTCAATTGTATTAAAGTTTTAAAAATTTGTAAAAAAGAATACTTTAAAATTCGTAAAAAAGAATACTTAATACGGGCATTAAATAATATCCAAAGAGTGACTTGGAACCGTGCAAGTTGAGTCTTAGCAAGTAGATATTCTGGAATGTTTGACTGACCTTAGTTTATCCAAGAAACACGACTCAACCAAACTTTTTCACTCAGCTTCTTTTGACCTTCTTTATCATTCTCTGGTTTTCCCTCCAATGAAGCTAATAGCATTCCAGTGAGATAGCTGGTTCTTGGTATCTGAGGAAAGAAATAACACCTGATTCTTAAACTAAGTCTGCTGGGTTACTGTCTTGTAAACACACACACACAGCACCTGTTCAGTTGCTAAAAGAAATTCCAAGTGTGCAGTCATAGCTGAACTATATGTCTGTCACCCAACTGCTCAATGAACCAAATCTCAGCAACCTCAACATGTATTCAATTCAGGCAGATTTGATATTCTTAGCATCACAACCACAGCATCTACCTGCTTTCAGTTTTGATCCTAGAAATATTTCTGTGTCAGCCATCACCAGTTTCAAGATGAGAACTTACATAAGTTAGTGGTGAGTGAATTAGTTTTAAAAATGTGGGGGGGGGGCCTAGTACTTGGATGCATTGATTCCCAGTGTTTGTGGCTAAAATCCATGGAATCACTGTGGATCCATGTTTTATTAAAACAAAAGCAAAAAAAAAAAAAGCAGATATTGTAGATCATTTTGTAGGTCATGGTATGCATGAATTGTTCTAGTCACATGTAGAGACAAAGACAGTTTTCTACTACCCACCCCCAGTATATTTGTTGACTCCTATTAAATTTCCCAGTTGTCAAAAAGAAAAGACAATAGTATTATGACTAAAGTCATAAATTAAGGGTGATATTATCACAGAAGACTGAGATGAAAAATACAGAGGACACTCCAGGAAATATGAATAAACAACTTGGTCACCACTTGGTTATATATGGGGATTATGCACCTAAGAAAAACATTAGTGAGGGGTACCTGGGTGGCTTAGTCAGTAAGCATGTGACTCTTGATTTCAGCTCAGGCCATGATCTCAGGGTCATGGGATCCACCCTGTGTGGGGTTCCATGTTCAACAGGGAATCTGCTTGAGATTCTCTCTTCCCCTTTCCCTCTGTCCTCCCCACTGCCTGCTTCCTCTCTGTCCACCCCCAACCCACCTCCCACTGCTTGCTAAGGTAAATAAATCTTAAAAAAAAAAAAGAAAAACATTAGTGAAAAATGAAAACAATGTTAGAAAGGTGTTACTTATTCTAGAATGTCACTCATTCTTAACATCAATTTTGTCTTCTGACCAGATGAGGCTCCCTATGTTGCAAAAAAATGAAGCTCACAGAAATATTGATCTTGTTCCTCAACATCAGTATTATGAAAAGCTTCTACTTTGATTTAAATATTGCCATAATTGTAATACCATTTCACAATTACATCAGACATGATTACTGAGGCCTTCATATGCTTATAGTACATTGTTAATTTTAATAATTATTATGAACCTATGAGAACAGAACAAAGATTATTTTCCCCATTCAAAATATCAACATGTGAGTCAGAGTTGTTAAATTTAATCAAGACCACATAACTAAGCCACGTGGAGCTGAAGTGAATTCCAGATCTAGCACTTTTTCTTTTATGTAACACACACATGACTGCTATTCCCAGATATCCTACAGGGTGGTAGAAGAAATCTTTGTTCAGTGATTTAATGTTGCATTACTCTATCCTGATTACAGACTTTCTTTTTTTTTAGCCATAACGACAAATGCTGTTTTAAACACTATATTCGCTGACTGATATGAGAAATCACCTTCTGAAGACCCAGACCCAGGCCCATCCCACACTTTGCAGTGTTTCTTATCATGCTAATGTAAAATGCCATGGGTAGCAACAGCAGGGAGGATAGAGAAAGACATTCATCACGTGAAGAAATGGCACATATTGATTCTTCTTCCCATCGTAAGAGACAGGTAATACAATTTCATTGCCTATTCAATATGAAAATAGGACTTAATGGAGTTATGGTTTATGATTTGGCCATTGTGTCATGCTTCCCTTCCAACAATCTCTTCTCCATCTCAGACTCTACCCCAAGACACCAGATAACCAGATAGGTCTACCTATTTAGAACCAAATGCCATTGGTTCTGCAGAACATTGACAGAGCGTATCAAAGAAATAACGAATGAAAGACCAGTCTCTACAAGGTATTCACCTCAAATAACCATGCTCGGAGAGTGCTGGAATGCACGCCCATGAGGGCTGTCCCCCAGTAGCACAAAAGAAGAGGCCACACTGCCTCAGAAAATATGGCTAGCAATCTGAAGGTCATGGCAATTTGAGAATTTATTTGTTGTGGCAGGGTTTCTTCCAGGAAAGACATAGTCTCAAAAGGCAGAAAGCTGTTAGGCTTGTGTTTCACTTTTTGGCTTTTTTCTATGAAACCAGTTGCTAATGTTGTTGGAGACAGTTTTCTGTAGGTCTCTCATTTTCTGTATATCTTGCAAGCAGAAACGCTGACTTCCTTTGTCCCAGATTATCTGTGTAAGGATATTTGTATAGTGAACACTCATGGAAGAGAAAGATATTATCCCCAGCCCAAGTAATGGGCCAGCAAGCTGGTTTCCCGGTATGAAACTTTCAGATTCTCCAAGTGCAGGGTTTCTCCCCTATAACACAACTTAACTGTACCTGCTCCCTTAGCGTCACTCAGCAAGAAGGGAGGTTTAGGACACCAAATATGCTGATGTTTATGCTGTTTGCTGAGTTGTGAGTAATAAAATCCTTTGTCTCTGATCTAAATCTCCCTTGCTGACTTGGCCTTGAAATGCCCAGGTAAAAATAATAGTTTTAAGAGTTGTGGCCCTTTATATTCAGTTTTTCTTAGGTGAGTTTGCAAATTACGGAATTGTGGTGTTAGTCACACTTTCCTGCTACAGAAACTAGTACTGTCCTTTACTGTTGGGCTTTGGTATTGTTGGCCTAAAAAAGGAAAAAACTAATGAGAAAGTATTTATGGCAAAACTTTCATTCAATACTAAAAAATTAAAAAATACTAAGAAATAATCTACAAGTTTGCCTGTGAGGACAAATCAGGTTAAAATAAATTTCAGTTTACAATAGCCAAATTATGGAAAGGGCCCAAATGTCCATCAACTGATGAATGTATAAAGAAGATAAAGACAATGGAATATTATTCAGCCATAAAAAAGAATGAAATCATGCCATTTGTAGCAATGTGGATGGAGCTTGTGAGTATAATGCTAAGTGAAATAAGTCAGAGAAAGACAAATACCATATGATCTCACTCATATGCAGAATTTAAGAAATGAAATAGATGAACATAGGGAAAAAAAGAGAGAGTCAAACCAAGAAACAGACTCTTAACTATATAGAACAAACTGAGGGTTGTTGGACAGGAGATGGGTGGGGGATTAAGGAGAACACTTGTCCTGATGAGCACCAGGTGTTGTATGTAAGTGATGAATCACTAAATTCTGCACCTGAATCTCATATTACACTGTATGTTAACTAGCTGTAATTTAAATAAAAACTTGGAAAAAATAAATTTCATACGTAAGTTACTCTGACAGACCTTGACCTCCTATAAAACGCATGTGCACACACAAGCGCAAACACACACACAAACATATTTCTAGAAGATCCCAAGGGATCTCTTTCTTTTGTTCTCCATTACTTTGAAGTCTATCAGACTCTGCCTTATTCTGTCTCTAACTTATGATTCTTGCCACACTGACCATTTAGCTCCTCTAGCTCTCTCCTGATGCAGAACAGTAGTTTTCGCTGGGGTTTCCCTTTATCCCACAAGATACAATAAGCCCCAACAGTATCCACAATTTAAGAGCCAATTGCTAGGGGTCAAGTTTCCTGGGAGGATTTCATACCACAGCGACCACTGCTGCTTCTTACCCTATGCCCTAAGTGGCATAGTCCTTTCTACTATGAGGTCTGTGGAGGAAGGGAAATGGGTCTTCTCTTCCTGTGATATGCTCAGTGCTAACTCAGTGTCACTTGGGCAGAATTCTTTCTAGACATATTCAGAACCAGGTTTAAACATGAACCACCACGAAAGATGTTTCTTCTTCTCACCTTCAGTGGCTCTCGGGTCAAGGCATCATCCACAGAGCTTTCTGTTCTCTCATGGGATTTGGTCTGTCTCACAAATCTTGGACCCTCTTTACAAATACTTTTGTGGAGCCAGTTTTCCAATGGACTATACATGCCTGGGCCCCCATGGGTGTTTGCCCCAGGCATCTGCGTGGCTCATTTCTTCACCTTCTTCAAGTTTGACTCAAGAGTCATCTGGTCAGGGAGACTTTTCCTAACTGCCCATTTAAAAATATTAATGTCTATTCCCACCCCCAAGCTATCCCCTTCCCTCCCTTATTTCACTAATTACTTCCAAATGTATAAGATGGATTTTTTGTGTTATTATTGTCTTCTCCTACAGAAATATAAGTTCCGAGAGGGAAAGAGTTTTTAATCTCTTTAGCTCACTGATATGCTTAGAATGGGTCCAGCACCTATTTGGTCCTCAGTGAATATTTAAAGAATGAATGACTGAGTCCTAGATGCAGGCCACATGTGTGATATACTCTTCTCACATAAATTCCATTGGCCACATTTCCACTCAACCTGACATCCAATAAACAAATTTTGGCTGAAAAGCTAGTTGTAAATAGTGATGCAAAGAAGATATGCCCCACAGGAAGGACTAAGTAGTTGAATAAATAATGATGATCCAGTCCCTTCTTCTGGTTGTCTTTGCCGTTTGAACTGAGGACAGAAAACAAAAACCTTTAAGCCTTCCCCTTCCATTCTTTGTAATGATTAGCCATTTTTAAGTCCATACAGTTCTTATAGCCAATAATATAACTCTTTTAATCCCTTTCTTTTTCTGTTGCCACTTAAAATTCCTTCAGAAATGAATTATAACTATTGAAACTTTAATGTAATTCAAGATATGCTGTTAAATGTCATAATGAGCTAGGACAGATTTTGTCTGTGTGTTAACCATGGGGGAAATTAGTGAGAATTTGCCCATTTATTATGTAGGAGTAACAGATCAAAATGAAAAAGAAAGTCTTGATTTGGGTTTCACAAATCTGTGAGGCAATACTGATGGGCAGGTAAATTGCTACAAATTTTCAGAAAAGCATCTGGAATACTTCAAATTCTTTTAAAATATTTGTATATTTGAATGTATTCATTATACTTTTGAATATATGTGTAGAAGGATGTTCATGGAAATGTTATTTATAATGAATAAAAAATGCAAGCAACCTAAATATTCAATAATAGGGGAATATTTAAATAATTTACATTCTTATTCTGTATAATAGAATATTATTTGGTCACTTAAAATTGTGATTTTTCAAGATCATCTAAGAAACTGTTCTCACAAGGTAACACTGAAATCTAGAAGCTAGATATGGGGGTGCCTGGGTGACTCAGTCGATTAAGTGTCTGCCTTTGGCTCAGGTCATGATCCCAAGGTCCTGGAATCAAGGCCCACACCAGGCTCCTTGCTCAGCAGGGATTCTACTTCTCCCTCTTCCTACTCTGCCTGCCACTCTCCCTGCTTGTGCTCTCGATCTCTCTCTCTGACAAATAAATAAAATCTTTAAAAAATAATAAAAAATAAAAACTAGATATGCATGATAAGGGCCACTTTTCAAATGATAAAAACATACCCATAGAAAAAATTAGAATGAAATCTGCAAATATGTTAATGATGATTATTTCTATCTTCATCCATTTAGGCTGCTGTAACAAAATACCAAAATCATAAAAGGGCAAGTCCAGGAGATATCGAAATGTTTTATGCCACTCTGTTTTTAAGGAATCTGTATGTGTAGAACTTGGTGTTCTGAATATATGCAGTTATAGTGTCCTCAGATACACTAAAAAAAAAAACAACAACAACAAAAAACAAAAAAACTTCTCATGTTTTTTAATCTATTTTGATAACAGATAATATCCTCAAGTTAAAAAATAAAGAATGTTCCTAAAATAATGTCTCTTCCCCAGAGGTACCCTTTGGAAGGTAGCAGTCAGTAATGCAATCAGATATCTAGGGTTATTTCAGCTGCCTGCCAAAATATCGCTCATGACTAGTAAAGTATGCTGAAAAACACCATTACATCAATGACAAAAAGGGCACAATTGTTCTTCTTTCTGGAATTCTTCTGATGTGAGTCAATTCACTGGGTGGGATTTCATTGGAAAATGGCTTTAGGAATGTTTTAAATGAAGGGAGGACAGAACCAAGCTTTCAAACACAGACATAATGGAAAATCATAGAGTCAGACATCACCCCACAGACAATGACAGAGATCAAACTCAAAGTAAAATCCATAGCTACAAAAACTCCAATTTTCTGTGCAATTTTGATTTTTATAAATTTAACATTGTTTCTTCTTGACAGTCCAAATAATATGCAGGAATATAATTAAGTAACTTTGCTTTTCATTTCAGACCTGGAAATGGTCAGATTAAAGGCAGAGAGAGAATATGAGATTATTTTAAATACTGTTTTCATATTTGCCTCCAAATCCAAAAAGCACTTAAGAATTTGCCTAATTTGGAGATGCAGAAATAATCCATAACAGAAAAGAACTTTCTGACATATTTTTAAACATCTTTAGACTCCTAGAACTTTAAACCCAAACAGAATATACCAGCATCAAGAAGGGCCCTCTGCCTGGGCTGGTGATACACAAACCCTTTCCTATAACTCCCTCCAGGTGGAGGCGAGGTCATCCAGTCTGTGAGCATTGGGCACTGCCTGTTAAAATCACTTCTTCAGTTGAGCTGTTCCTATTTTATATGTTTGGTTTGTCTTTCCAACTAAGTTAAACTAAAGGGCTGTCTTTTATCTGTCTTAATAGTCCCCCAGTGGGAATAGCTTAGAGCCTCATCCACAGTGAACACTCTATTTATTTAATTCCAGATAGGTTCAAAATGTGTGTGTGTGTGTGTGTGTGTGTGTGTGTGTGTGTGTGTGTGTGTGTGTGTTTTAATGAAGAAGACGAGCTTTCCATGCCTACATAGACATGGTCCCTATTACCCAAGGTTAGGACTAGAAAGATACTTATTTGATAAATCTAATAAGTATGTGAACGGTTAACATGGTAACACTTATGGTAACATATTGTTTAGTAATTTTAAAACTTTTTGTTTTCCATAAAAGGAAATCTTGCTCAGATATCAAACAAACAACACTGAAACTCTTCTGGTTGAAGTAAATCGAGAGGACTGGGTAGAAAAAAGGAATAGCAGGTAAGGAGAGGTAGAGGCAGAGAGGAACAGAAGCCCAACCAGTTGGCTGTCTCCTGACGATCTACAGAGGCCACTGGGAACTTAGAGCCACCTCCCAATACTGCTTCAAAGCCACTAGCTTAGTCTGTTCTGTAAAATATTTTAATAAAAAAAATCTCTGCTTCTCCCTCCTGCCAATTTAGTGTCAGAAATTGAATCCTCTGTTTTCAAATTCTATTATAAATATATGTTGAATAAATGAACTGACCGAGTGAATGAATATTTATAACCAAACTGAACAAAATCCTTGTTATTGTTATGATATCTGCTCTAGTTGGCTTGAATGGAATATGAAAATCTAAATGTAATTGGAATTAGATAAATGAACAAAGTGAAAAGTATCAACTAAGACTGAATGCCAAGATCTGGATTTTTTAAAAATTTATTTTATAAAGTAAAAATTTGTACACATGGCCTTCTTTCTTATCTAAGGTAATGAACCGGATTCTGGGACATATGTAAGTTTCTGTTGCCCTGAATCCATGCCTCCCTCTTTTGCTAACAACTGCTTAATTTTTAACCCCTTTGGAAACTACTCTTTCCTTATGCAACCAGACTTAGAAGTTTGTCCATCAGAATGTTCCATGTACTCCCTACCCATTCACAGCATGCCCAGCCAAGGTGTGGGCACATAACCCAACATAGGCTAGTCAGATCCTCCGACCCTGAAATATGTAGCTTTCTTGGGATGATGAGATGTAGGGGCAATAAATGGAGCTACTTTGTCCACTGTGGGGCTATATTAGGTTCTGTTACTTGAATCTCTGCAACTACACTGGCCTAAATATTCTGAGCCCTAGGAATGCTGGGGTGGCTCTGTGGGTTAAGTGTCTGCCTTTGGCTCAGGTCATGATCCCAGGGTCCTGGAATGAGTCCCACATTGGGCTCCTTGCTTGGTGGGGAGCCTGCTTCTTCCTCTGCCTGCTCCTCCCCCTGTTTGTATGCTCTCTCTCTCTCTCTCTCTCTCAATCTGACAAATAAATAAATAAAATATTTTTTAAATAAACAAATAATAAATAAAAAATAAAACATTCTGAGCTCTGATTGTTCAGTCTCTTCTTCTGCATCATGTCTTTCCAATAACATCCTTACTTTAGTTATATATGTATTTATTTTTCTTTATTTGTATTTACATTAGCCAGAGTCCAGTTCTGAAACCCAAGAACACTAAGGGAGATAAGTACCCTAAGCACTGATAACACAGAAATAAACATAAAGAAGCATAGGTCAAACAAGTCATGCTCACAAGCCACAGTGAAACAGATCCCAAAATCTTTGCCTGGTATACTAGGATACATCTCAATAGTATTACACCTTTTGAAAATGATGTGTATAGTACCCTAAGACCCAGTCATATGCCAACAGGTCTGAGATCAGGAAAACAATTCTCTGTGTCGTTTGGAGCAAGTTATAGAAACTTTCTGAATCTCCATTTCCTCAAATCTGTAAAAGGATGAAGTTAAAGTAGAAGATCTAAAAACCTCTTCTAATCGTGACAATTTATGAATTTTAAAGTTTATAAATATATAATAATACACACCAACTGTGGTTTTGTTTTTTGGTCTTGAGTAGGTACTCTGAAGCAGTCTCTGCTGTCTTCCTTCAAGGCGGCATTTAAATTTAACATCAGACCCACCCAGGATCAGCCTATACTGTAGTGTGACTTTCCTGCAGTTTTGTAGAATCTCTTTTGGTGATGTAAATCAGTGCTACCCTCTGTACTCACATTTTCCCTTTTCCGTTCTTTTTCTGTGGTTGGAAAAAAGATGAGTTATAATTAAAATCAAAAAAATACTGTAAGGATAAGTACAATGTATCCTGTTTTTATAAAAGGTCATTCTTGCAAGCAATCAAAGCTCTTTACAACAAATACCTAATTGATGGTCACAGCCTCCTCTGTAGGAATAAAACACTACACCCGGTTTACAGATGAAGAAACCAAAGAGGGAGTCAACTGAATTTCAGCTGACCATCTCAAATCTGGAACAAGAAATTCAGAGCACATCCATTTTAGAACACTGTGTGTCAGAGTGCCAAATTAGCTCAGTTAGCTGTAGATTATTTTAATGTTGACCTAGAAATACGTGTAATACATTCATAATGAAAACAAAGTGAAAGACATATCCAAACAGCTGAGAGTCAATCCTAAAACAAATAGCTATTACAGTGGTTTTCCGAATAAGTTCTTTGGTGACTAGTTGATGACTTCTGTGAAACTCACATGTAAGTGTGGCAAGTCTAATTTACTGTGCAATCACAGAAAGCTGGAATAGAGTCTTCACTTAAGTCCAAGTCATACATACTAATAAACCAAAGCTGGTAAGTGACGATCCAGACAACAACTCCATGTCACACGTGTAAACCAGAAACATTCTTCCCAGCATCACCGCTACCATGTTTCCCAAAACAACGTCCTTAGCTAGATTGGCCCAGAGTAAGAGAGAAAGCTGACACGCCTCACTTATTAGACAATGCCTATTTAACAGGCAATCATCCACTCTTATTTATTCAAAAAATAATTATTCCATGTGCCAGGCACTGTGCTGTTCACTTCATCAAATTACTCATCCATGAATCTCTAAGACTCATTCTCCCAGCTTGGAGAACCTAGGGAGCCCAGGAGAATGTCAATCAATACAGGAACTGGAAGCCTTTTCCTAACTTAAGGGTAAACCCTCATGCATTTTCCCTTTAATTATTTGGTGAAAAGAGTGAATTTTCCCAGAAGGATAGCCATCTGTCACTGGTGACAAGTTCCTATGGAAAGTGCCCATATCATATAGGAGCTAAATGGCCAGGGGACCGGCTGAAGTCCCAGTGATGACTTTCCAAATGCCATTGGACTTCCAAAATATCACATAGGAGACACAATATACACGGGCTCCCACCAACAGGGAAACACTCTTCCCAGCCCTGAACACAAGAGGCAAATACAGGCCACCCCTTTAGGTGTCCAGAGGAGAGAGAAAGGAGTGTTTTTCAGCACCTGCCCTTCGTCAGGCACTAAATGAATTCCTTTGGACCCCATCATTTTAATCTTCCACTGTTCATTATTCAGTGAGAGCTTGCCTGACCACCTATGAAAAAAAATGAAACCTCTGAATGATATACCATAATTTGTTTTCTATTTGTTTTTCTCTAGAATGTAAACTCCCAACAGCATGAAAACAGATTCTTGGAAAATAGACTGTGGTCTGATCATGATCCTCTTCCCACCTAGCTCTGAACCAATTGAAAAATGGAGAAAGCTCCATCTATCCATGGCAAAATGGGAACTCTACCCGTTCCCTCATCAACACCTGAATGAAACTCACCCACTGATGACAGGCAGAAGACCTGGAAAACTGTAGACCTTTCCCACATAGAGGAAAAGGTGAGAACATGATATACCTACAGGGGTAGCACCAGGAAATGGAGGCAAGCCACTTTAGAACCTCACTACTCCCAGCATGATCCTTAGACCCTGGCAGCATCAACCCCTGGAAGCTTCTCAGAAATGCAGTTAGGTCCCACTCTTAATCTACTGAATTGAAATCAGTATTTTTCATAAGATACCCAAGTAAGCCATACCCCATTAGAAATTTCACTAAAACTTGTGAAATAAACCTTAGAATATTAACCCCACCACAGATACCCAGGCCAATGGTTATCAGACTTGTCATTTAGCAATCTGACAAATAAATTCCTCTTCCTTCCAATTAGTTGCCAATAATATGAAGAAACAGGGCAGCTTCCTCATTCTGAATTCTTCTGAGAGAGGACAGAAGTGACGGTTTTAAAATATGAGTTTATTTGTTACTAATTAAAGGCAGTGGGAACTTGGGGAGAGAGAGAAAATGAATCTCTACCTCCACTCTTAACTTCTCTATCTTCTTTCCTCATCTGTAAAAAAGGAATAATAACACCCGCTATATGGGCCATTGTTAAACTTGAATAATACATACCGAAGTCTTTAGTAAATACAAAATGTCATTTTTTTAAAGTTTGTTCTTGTTACACAAGGAAACTGACAAGTCATTGTTGGAGCCCCGACAATTTTACAAGTATTTTTCTATTTCCATGCTGATCAAAAATGTGCAACAATGATGTTTGCCTGCAAATCAAATGAAAAAAATTTAATATGTTAATACTTAACTGGCCAGTTTCTATGAGATAAAAATGGGGAGCTGAAAAAGAAAAGTTTGAAGATTGGTTATTGTTTTGAAAAACAAACGCAGTGTATTTAGATGTATTTAGACTATATTTTTTTTCAAAGCTAAGAAAATACGTGTACATACATGTTTTCTTAGCTTTAAAAATTCAAAACCAACGTCCATCTCACTCTGCCTGCAACTTACCAAATGATGTAAAATAGAAATGGTTGTCTTGAAATACGCCTTCAATAAAACAGCAAGTTACCTTTATTTAATTAGCAGGTAATGAACTATTTTGTCTATTTATACAGATGCATACATTTTAACTTGTCTTTTGTTTCAAACTGATTAAACCACATACTCATATTTCAAAGATTATGAAGCTTTTCCTTGGGACTGTCTTTTTATCTTAAAAAAAAACAATGCTAATAGTTTCCTTTTTCCTATATTCAAACGACTATTTACTACCACTTCTTGATGTGGGCTTTCAAAATACAAAGAAGGTCTGGCAAGTTTTCAATGTCCTTTTTTTAATCTGTTCTTAAGCGCTTGTATAAAAGCATAAAGAGTACTTCTTTGGAGAATTGATAATGTCCCACGTTCAGTATTTGTATATTAAGGACTGTCAGTTACATTTAGGTTATTCATTCATTGGACTCTGTCCTGTTAATCTGCATGCAACTGATTTCAGGGAAGCAGAGTGATCAGAAGTCAAAGTTAACATAACAATTTCTTTTCTACAAAAAATAGACTAAGACATTATGGGTCCAAATTTCAAAGCAAGTTACCGTATTTGCAAGTTTTAAGTCACACTTGGCAGTTTTTCCAAACACAGTGGTCGGGAACTGAAAAAAATAAACATGTGTTTCCAGGATTTTCTTTTCACATGCCTCACAAAAAGCAATGTTACAACTATGTTTTCACTTTAAAAAGTTCTCTTAAGGAAGAGGCTTTGCTGATTTGTGTTATTTTAAGGTAGATTTTACAAAATAACATTAAGAGGCAAGATAAATATTACTTTTGTTGTATAAATGGAAGTTTAACTTCCCCAAAGGGATTTCTTGAAAAATCTGATCTATCATTATGAAGTGATATTTTGTACTTTAAATCTCATACTTAAATTCAGAACACTTAGTACGTTCCATCTTCCAGTTGCCTTAAACAAAGGGAAAATAAAGGAACCGATCTACATACAGTTCTTAGACAGCAAGTCTAAAGCCATTCCCATTTTGCTGAAAGAATAACTGAGGCAAAGTAAATATGTTGCTTTCCTGAGGCTCAACAAAGTAGTGGCAGAAGGATGAAACTTCACAGGCGTGGTTCTTACTCAAGACAGAGGAAACAATCAATCATAAAGGGAGATCTCAGCAGTCCATAAATGCCTCCAAACCCAAAAATATCTCCCTTACTGGTAGACCAGGTGGTCTAAATCTCCACTCCAAACTTTCCACCCTATGGAAACTGTTGCCTTGAAAGTCTGACCTATTAAAATGTAAGTATATTTTATAGGAATAACAACACCAACCATCAAGTCATTAGGAAGAATTTATTTCTCAGTTTCCCAACCAAGATTTGGAACTATAGCAAATGGGATCCAGAACCGAAAGTGAGTTCAGTGGAGAATAAAGGATGGAAAGTATTCAGTGCAGAATCTTCCTAAGAGAAACTGGATACTAGAGGAGACCTTGGGCTGCTGTGAACGGTGAGTATGGCCCTGGTACCTGAATGAGGAAGGAGAAAATGAAAGAACCCCTCTGATAGGATAGGTAGTACTAGGAATGTTTGCAGGGGAACGGATGATTGGAAAGTGTTCTAAAACACAAGAGGAAAAAAATGTTCTAGCAATTGCACTCCTCGCTACTTACCCAACAGAGCTGAAAACTTATGTCCACACAAAAAAACTGCACACGGATCTTTACAGCATCTTTAATCTGAAATGCCAAACTTGGAAACAACCAAGATGTCCTTCAGTAAGTAAAGAGATAAACCGTGATACATTCAAATAATAGACTGTTATGTGATGCCAAAAAGAAACGAGCCACTAAGCCATGAAAGACATGGAGAAAACTAAAGTGCATATTACTAAGTGAAGGAAGCCAATCTAAAAGGCTACATACTGTATGATTCCAAGTATATGACATTCAGGAGAAGAAAAAACTATGGAAACAGTAAAAAAAATCAGTGGTGGCCTCAAGTCAGAGGAGAGGGAAAGAGGAATTGGCAGAGCACAGAGGACTTTAACGACTGCGAAACTACTCTGTATACTATCCTGGTGCATACATGTCATCATACATCTGTCCGAACCCATGGAATGTACCACACCAAGAGTGAACCCTGGTGTAAACTATGGATTTGGGGTGATAATAATGTGTCCCTGTAGGTTAATTGGTTGTAACAAATGTCGCCTCGGGTATAGGATGTTGAAGTGGACAAGGCCGTGATGGTGTGGGGAAAAGGAGTTTACGGGACCTCTCTCTAGTTTCCACTCAATTTCGCTATAAATCTAAAATAAATTCTATTTTTTAAAGCCACTGTTTAACAACTTTTCTAGGACAGTCTTTCTTGATCTTTACTTTGTTTTTCATTTGTTTTGCTTTTAACCTTCATTATTGTTGTTTTTAAATTATGGGCTCTGTTGAGACTCCAGTGAAAGCCATATATTCTCTTCCCAGCAAAAATAATAGCACTTCCACACATTCTCACAACACAATGCATTCAATGGCAGGTATTCACAAACTCTCTGAAATTCATCCATGAAACTAATACTTACTAGTTTTATGTACTTATAGTAAGTACCAGACACTTTGTTAAGCACTGTGTCAGGCTGTATCACATTTTGTCCTGGCAACAACCTTACGAGGTAGATATTACCAACCCTGCTTTCTTATAAGGGAGTTTAATTGAAGAACGTTTTTTAACACCTGCTGAGTGGTCGAGCTGGGACTCCATACCTGGTCTGACCCCAAGGGGCATGTTCCTAACCATTCCCTACAAGCAAGTCTGGCTCTGGCAGATCGTGGACCCCCAGCTAAGCAGCCCTCATCTAACAATGGGTCTATTTACCTGTTCCCAAGCTCCTATTCTTCTGTCAATAAAATATTTATCTAGGCCAGCGTATGTAGGTTATACAGAGCTGGACCTCCACTGGAATAGAAGGTAATTATTTGCCGCTGATCCAGCTTCCACAATCCGCTTCACCCCCCACTTATCCTGCCACTTACCAGGCCATAGGTGATGGGCAGTAGCAATGTTTCTCTGTGTTTACCTGAGAGCAGAGGATTTGGATCATTGCCACGGAAATAAAGACTGGTTCAGCTCAACGTGAGCCTCACTGTTGGTGGCTGATAAAGAGTATTCTGTAATCAATAGAGATTCATGCTAGCTAACATGCAAACCACATATATTAGTAGAGACGTGCAAACTCTGACTAAATTGGGTCAACGTGGTAGTGAATAAATGAAATAGAGGACAAAAGAAGTCCAAATCCCTTAATATGGAACAGAAACAGCCCTCGCAACTCCTTCAACCCCAACTTTCTGGCTCTGAGATATGGGGTCTTTCTCTTAAGCTAAACCAAGAGAGCTCTCCTCTTGATGTCTCAGAAGGACCACAGGTACAAGGTGCATAAAACAGAATACATCATTTCCCCTTGTGGGTATGTTTCTAATTCTTATTTTAAAATCACTGTCTACCCGGTCAAAAAGCCAGAAAAATAAGTGTCATTCTGAGAGCCTTTCCCTCTCTCATCTCTATTTTTCAAATTTGCATATGTCCTGGTGATTCAACCATCAAAATATCTTTATAGGTCTCCTGTTATTTGCCAAGAGTATTACAATAGCCTCCCAATTGTCTTAACCCCATCTCCAAATCTCTTTTCAACACTGTCAAATGAGCTATTCATTCTAAAATATGAATCTATTATTCAATTACTCAAAATTTTCAGTGTTTCCTCATTTCTTTTCGATGGCATCCAAACTCTTCAATATGTCATAATGGGTCTTAATTCCCACAAATCTCCATTCTGTGCTCTACCCACACCAAACCATGGGCACCATTTTTTCTCAGTGCATTTTCGCAGAGAATGTGCCTACCCATAACACACACCACCCGCAAAATACTGTTTTCTCTCCTGCTCCCAGTCAGGGCACCTCACCAAATTCATTATAACTTACAACTTCTTCAAGATTCAACTCAAGTCTCATCCACTCTTGGAAGTCTTTCAAAGTCTAAGCTGGGTCAGGACATCACGTGCTATTGGCACCAAGTGGGAGGGGCACCCAAAAACTAAGAAAAAAAAAAAAACAATCTGAAATTCTTTGAAAGCTTTCTTGAAGGCAATAAATATTCACCCCAGGCAAAATCAAAACTTTGCTGGTCTTCGTTGCATTGGCTCTATAGTTAAACATTATCTTTATTTAATTACAAAAGGGTTACAACATAATCTTCTCAGCGGCACACCCTGGGTATCCCTCCTTACTGTTCCTATACGTAAGATACACTCTATAATTGTTACTTTTCTTGAATATCACCCCAACTAGAATGTGAATTCCTCCTGAATAGGAACTGTGGCTTTTCTTGTTTACACACAATAGTCATCGTGACACCGGCCAAATGCTAGAAGCTCAATAAATGCTTACATACAGAAGGAAAAAGGAGGGAGTAAGGGAGGATGGATCGGAAGAAGGGAGGGAAAGAACAAAGAGGGAGGAAAGATGGACGTTTCTTCTAGCCTAATATCTTGTACTTGTAACTTTGACATTGAATTCTCAATGCCCTTTTTCCCCGATAGCTTTGTTACCAACATATAGAAAGGCAGCTTTGAACTTGGGCAACCCTGAAGTCAAGTAAAATCAGTTCTTGTCAAGCCCAGCCTTCTCTAAGGATGAGCTGATTGTTCTGCAGCCTAACATAGAAAGGCTTTTAATGTGAATCCAGTCTCAACTAGGAGTTCCCACAGAATATATAACTAGTCACTGTATACCACCTTCCCTGACCTGCCTGCTTCCTAATGCCTACCTCAAGAAACTCCCTGGACCACCAGTCTCAGGTGCAAACTAGTGGATTCCAAAGCCTGGACAGCTCTACATATCAACTTTCAGAAGAAATTTCTTCCAAGATAATCCAGTAAATTGTTCTAACTGCAGTATGTTTTGCTCACACCAAATCTATGGGCAATGGTTTGCCCCTTCTACCCTATATGCACAATGACAAAAGGCTACAAATTCAATAGGTCATGGGGCCCTTTTTTTCCCATTAAAAAATAATAAAAGGCTAAACTGAGACATATGCTAAATGAGAACCAAACTATTTTGAAAAGTTATAATGAATTCTTATGACAGGAATTATATTATGCATAATATAAACATCTGTATTTAAGGAAGATAATGATTTAGCTCCAGGAAATAATAGCTAAGCAGTGATGACTTAAGCAAATGTTTTACAATTAATGGAAATAAAAATTACATATTATTACAGTTAAGGGATGTTGGGAAAATGGGACAGGAGTTAACTCATACCAATGGATCCTGATGCAAGAGAGAATTAAAGTTTCTCTAAAACAAACCCTCCCCCAAAGAGGGAAACTGCAGCAAGATCAAACTTCTCGAGTTCAAATAAGTTAAATTCTACTATTTAAACCCCATTTCATATGTAGTTACAGCACAACTATGTCTACCTTCTACAGAGTCAATCTGCCTCTTAAAATGAGATATTTAAAGGCAGACTGTTGGCCTGGTGTCTTGGATGGCAGATCACAGAATTCCAAAGCCCTTAAGATGCTGTAGCACTAGTTCTTACTAAGTCATAATTAACTTCATTGGGAGTTACATGATAGCAACTTAGAACAAAATTTGGCTGAACATTTTTAGTATTCTTCCACTTGGTAATTACTACTTCAGTGGGAATCTCAAGTAAGAAACAGAGGGCAGGGCGCCTGGGTGGCTCAGTGGGTTAAAGCCTCTGCCTTCGGCTCAGGTCATGATCTCAGGGTCCTGGGATCGAGGCCCGCATCGGGCTCTCTGCNAGATCACAGAATTCCAAAGCCCTTAAGATGCTGTAGCACTAGTTCTTACTAAGTCATAATTAACTTCATTGGGAGTTACATGATAGCAACTTAGAACAAAATTTGGCTGAACATTTTTAGTATTCTTCCACTTGGTAATTACTACTTCAGTGGGAATCTCAAGTAAGAAACAGAGGGCAGAATTTGGCCCACAAAGAGAAGCACATCAAGTAACTGGCTCAATTTATAATGCCAATAACAGAGTGTATTAAAATCTCCCATGAAGCATCCCCATTAGCTCGTTGATTTTATCATGAATGTAAATTCCACCAAAATGCCTACTCGGATCCTTTACCAAGTCTCCATGAAGGGCAGTGTGTAGGGCAGAATATGGTGAGGCAATGGCTCCATATACCCAATAACCACGCTAGAAGAGCAATTATGTACAAACTAAGTAAAAAGTTGGATGCTGTTTGGCAGTTTAACCACATAATAAATTCTTATTGATGCAAGAAAAAGGAGCCATCACATCTCTAGTCTGGGCATTAAATAGCTGAAGAATAAGATTTAGGCCACTGAGACTTGGAGTTGTGTTTCAAAATGAAAACCCAATACTAGGTTCAGAATGATAGCTATAATGATAGTTATACATTAGAAAACTTCAAATTATACAATATGTAATTTTTCACTACCATTAATTGTGGAACATAACATGCCCTGAAACTCAATCGTGATTCTCTTTCAAAAGTGTTTATATAGAGCATGACCTAATTTTTATTGCAAAAATGGAGACCTTCTTTTTTTTTTTTTTGCTTGTTTGCTTGCTTGCCTGCTTTAAATTACAGTATTTACTTGGAAACTAATTTTAGGGTATTATCCATTTGACATTTGAGTTTAAAGGACACTCAAAAATCACAAACTGATGCAGAATATAGGAAAACTATATTTTTAAAACATATTCTTGCCTTCGCTACCTGCGTTCCCCTCAGTGACTCACCTGAGGCCCTGAAGAAGGTAACTAATTCATTTCCTGAGGGCCAACCCACAATCCCCTTGTTGTGGTATCTTGGCCAGACTTTCAATTGAAGGCCATTAACACCACTTCCCCAACAGCCTAACCTCTTTTTTGTCATGAAGTCCCCATTCTCTACTACCACCACCATACCCCCCAGCAGCCACTACTTCTCAATGGCCACAGCTTTGAGAAACAAAAGAAAAATCATACCAATATGTACTACCAACTATGGCAGACTGCTCTCCCATTGGCCAGCCCACCCGTCAATGCGCCATGTTTGTTAACATTCAAAAAGACATTTGTGCAGAGAACAAATTGACAGAGCTCATGTTTATATCAGAAATCTCAGAAACGGCAAGAGATTTATTCGTGGAATCTTAACACCCATTCAGACTGTCATAAAACACAAAGGACCAGATTCAATAAAAACTCTGTCCAATTTCCACAACACAAAAGTCTGTGTGAGCCTTCAAAACAAAATCAATTTTTCCAGTTTTGCAAAGGGCTGTTCAGACTTCAGTAGCATGGAAGCCAGCTGGGGCATTTCCTTACTCATCCCCTAAATTAGTTTCAAAAGTAGTTTTGAGGACCACATTTGATCAGAAGAATTTGCATGCTTTTCTCCTCTCTCTCTCTCTCTCTCTCTCTCTCTTTCTCTCTCTTTTACATATTTCAGAGTACATCACATGGAGAACAAACAACAGAACTGCAGCATATGTCTCATGCAGTCAAAAGCTTTAAAACTGGCCCGTAAAACAGAATTCTTTGGTACACAGTGAAAAATATTTTTTCATTCCATAATCCATACTGCAGTAAAGTTGGGTATAATCATTTTTAAAAGTTGCTGTGTCCATGGACAGCTGTTCTTCATACATACTGGGAATGTTTCCTTTACATTCCTAAGGACATAAGAGTTTGACATCGAGCCAATACCTCTAGAAATGGTGAAAGCTAAACACACCCCATACTGATGCTTTTACTCTTCCAACAAACTTTCTCCCACAACTAAAATGTTAAAACTTTTACCCCACAGCCCACATTCTGAGATTAGTCCAATAACGAATGTTCTGTCCAAGTAAAATACATTTTGTCATAGCTTGAAAATGTTACCTTTCACAGAAGTATAGTATTTCTGACCAGCAGGGAACATATGTCAACATTATCTATTATTACCCAATGTCAGGACCAAAAAGGGAAGGTGGGTGGTGGATGTTAATAACGACTTAAGCGATTTCTAAAAGAGGCATTTGAGAAGTACAAAGCCAGAAGTTTCAAATGTTTTGTCTTATTTTCGCTGTGTCAGCAACCTGCCCCCCCACCCCCCACCAGAACAAACCTAATGCTGCCTCCGACCCAACGCCTAGTTCTCTTTTCAATTTTAGCCAATGCTTTGCTAAGCTGGAAAGTTTGAAAAATACCCTAGAAAACTTCTCCACCAGAAATGAAAAACAAAAACATATGACCAGCAATGATGAAAGCAACTCCCACTCGCTAAGAAAAAGATTTTCAATCACAGAAGCACACGGCTTTTGGATTTGAAAATTTATTTTCATTTTACAAGCTACTTGTCTGGTGTTTAGATTTGGGGGTTGGGTTTCTTGTTTGACATCGAAGGAGCTGGGGGAAATGCTGGTTGGGAGTGCAATTGTATTTAAGCAATTTTCTCAAAGGTAAGCAGAAAGTGTTCTCCTCATGCAACAAGGCTGCAGAGGAGACGACGCCCATAGCCAGTTGTATATGGGTTTTCCATGTAGGAGGAGCCAAAAGTCACATTCCACAAGAGTCCAGAGGAGGAACTGTCTCTCCTACCTCTGCTAAAGTTGGATCAAGATGTGGTAATACTATATTGTGAACTTGTGGCTCACTGTGCCCTTATCCTGGGCAGCCATAACCAAGATCTGAAAAATGTACTTGGAGCCACCATGACTGGGAACTATCAAGTTCTTATTCTCTTTTGGGGCCATGTGGTTCTATCCAGTGTTTCTCAAGGAAAAGAGACTTGACTTCTCACCTCACTTACACGAGCTTCTTGGGGGAAACTTCACTTTGGGTCATAGAGAAAGACGTACGTCCTCATTCAAGCCTAGAACAGGAAGTACATGAGTAATATGTCCCCTAAATCCTGGCAATTTGTACACTTTCTCTCAGGGGCATAGTGTCGGGTTTCTAGGCCTATTAAAAAGTAGGTTGTCATTCACCCATCTATTTGGTTGGTATTAAATACAAATCTTTCTCTTTGAAGAAATCGTTCAAGAGAGATAACAAAATAAAAGCATCTAAATAATTCCCTCATTCTAGGAGGCTCTTAGAACTATAGGAAACTCAACTGAGAGCACGTGTCACAAGACTGTGGAGGAAGGTGGCAATGCTTACTGTTTTGACTCTTGGAGGAAGTTATCCTAATTTGTTCTTCCTCATCTCATTCAGATTCTGAGGACAGAAGTCATAGAACTACAGGTTCCTTCTTGATAGTGTATCACTGAGGCAAAAGGAGATCTTAATCCTATTACTTAAGTATTCCATTTTGCTTGTCAAACAGTATTTTAGTTGCTAAATGTCAGGAGTCCATATCCATCCCAAACCTGAATGGTGGATCTAAAACAATCAAATTATAAAGGATTTTCTGCTGTTGCTGTGATGTGATGTTGACCAGTTCACCATGCAGAGGAGAATGCTTTGAGGCAATCCTCCCAGTGCTGTACGAGACAGTTCCTCCATGCATCCGTCCTCCCTTACCCACTCCTCCTGGGATCATGTTTTTCATACAGTCCATAACGTTCATGGTTTGTATTTATGGGAGAGGATAAAGTTAATTGACCACCTCTCATTTAAAACAGGAATTTTGAGAAGCTCCCCTAAGCTAACAAATCACAGAAGGTATTGAACTTACATAAATGGTGCCCTTCGGAAGAATCTTTAAACATTGAGATGGGGGGGACCTTAAAATTTCAATCTCCCTATTGTTAAAGGTGAGAATTGGTGCCAAGAAACAATGAGCAATTTGCTATGTCACGCAGCTTAGTGAGTACCCTGATTCCACTCCATTTTAGCATGACATCATGGGAAAATAAGTTAATAGAGTTGGATCCTGGTATCCAGGATTCTGGCCCCCTGGAGGTGAGGAGAATTAGGTAGGAGGTTGAAAAAAGTTTGAGGGTACATTCTGGGGTGGTATCCCTAGATTCCAATGCTGTTTACATGGGCTTCTTCATCTATGATTTGGGTATTTTTCTGCAAGTGTCTTATCTTTCAATTAAAAAAGGAAGGTAAGAAAGAGAAAAATAATTAAATCATTATATTTATATATACAATTTTTAGTAAAAAGCTCTGCTTACAAAATTTAAGATAAAATAAAAGACTGCATACAGAGACTATTGACTTCATTCCATCCCCAACACTGGAAAATAAGAATAAAGAATTCCAATAAGGAAAACACTAACACATATCTTCAAAATAATAATAATTTTCATTTGAAATGTACTTATCAGTTTACACAATATTCTATTTCCCTCAATGCTCAAAACAATCTGTTCTCAAAGAAGAAAACTTGTGCCATCATTTTATAATTCTGAAAACTTAAGTTCAAGGAGATTGATTAACTTGTCAAAAGTGACCCAACAAGTCAGCTGGCACAACAGGAAGAGAAGCTGGGTATTCTGAGTCCTGCATATCTAGGTGTGCTCTCTACCACCTATGTTGCCAGTAATCATCCTATCTTGCTTCTGTGAAGACAGAGGACATTCTCATTCATCCCACACAAATACACACCAAATATTAGGTACTTTAGGAATCACAAACATGGAATGGAAACTGATCTTCAAGAAATTTGTTTTTTCATAAGGAAGTGAAACAGCTTAGTTTTTAAGATGTAAGTTCAATCACCAAAAATTAAACTTATGGGACAATTTTGTCTTCAGTTGCATTTTGAGATGGCCAGAGTCTAAGAAAAGCTGAAGAAGCATTTTAGGTTAAAATTGCCAAGAACCTAGTTCCTTTTTGAGCCTAGAAACATTTTTAGGGGTGGAAGTGGGGAAAGATTTGATATTTTAATTGTTTTTATCTGCTGGTGTATGACTCATGAATAGACTTTATGTCTTATAGAGAGGTTAAGAGTCACTCATGAAAATACCAGTATCAATGTTTTTTTCACAACTTGGAATCTAAAAAATGTAAATGATACCTAATTTCTATCATAGTCCACCTAAGATTTTTTTAAAAAGTAAGCTTAGAAGAGACAAGAAACAAAAGTAAAAGATGAAATTATGTCTAAGCCTTCTTCCTACTGATGTCATCTGAGCAGGTAACCTAGCTGAGCTTTGGAACCTTTGCCTGTTTTGATGGTGAGCACATTAATTCGTATGATAGCCTCTTGGGTGAACAGGTTATGTGTTCTGCTTCAGAGTTATCCTGGAACCTTTTCCTGGTTAACATCCTTACAACTCTTGCTTCTTATATTGGCCTACGATCAGCAGATGACATTTGCCTGAATTTGGATTGAGTGTTAATATACCATATTAGACTGCAACTGATAGGCTCCCTTTTTTCAATTTATTGGAGGCCTCTTACAGAAGAATACTAAAACATATGATGGATCCAGATACAACTAGCCAAAAGCAGACCAGAAAAAAATTATGCCAAATTAATATAACTGAAATAATCAAGGCATTATAGAATTTTGTCAACTATTTTTCAACCCTCTTATATTAGCAGTTTAAAGCACCTCACAGTCAGTATCTTTGGTTGCCATAAAAGGAATAGCTGCATGAAAATACCAAAATAATAAGCCATAATCAAATTAGCATATGGATTAGTGTAACATTTCTGAGGAAAAGGGTATTAATATGAACTAAAAGCCTACAATCCATACATACACACTCAACAATCCACTTCTAGAAATATGTTCTAAAAGAGCAGTCAAGAATATGGACAAATATTTGGATACATGGAACATTTATGCCAATCATATTTATAATCTCGAAAGACACTGGAAACAACCTAATACTCAACAATAGGGGATTGATTAAATAAAAAATGGTACAGCAAGATTAAGGGCATCATGAAAGACTAGTTAATGACACTGAAATATATTCAATATATATTTTTACATTAAAAGGGATTTTTAAAAATTACAGTAGGAGTTACATTTTTCTTTAATGTGCACATTATCTATCATGCATAGATGAAATGCTTAGAAGCATGCGAACCAAACTACTAACAATGGTTATTTTTTCATGTGGGATTGTGAGTTGCTCCTTACTTTCTTACTTTTATATGCTTATACTTTCTAAATTTCCTGTAATGGATATTAATTACTTTGGTTAAGAGAAAAAGATTTTTTTAATAAGAAGAAATGGCCACCACCACACTATAGAAGCATTTGTCAGTGCAGCAAAAACAAAACAAAAAAACAATGTTATGGGCACATTATTTATCTTATGTTCTTTACCATTCAAAGTGAAAACCCCTTTCCAACAAAAATGAAAATAAAACACAACGATTGTTTTTAACTACTCTATTTTTCTGTGGCAATCCTATAATGTGAAATATTAAAACTATCTGAGGAGTATATTGAAGGTATCAGTTTAAACATAGCTGTGCTATTCAGTGGGCTATACCCATGATATTTAATCTGCTATTATGAGTTTACATAATGTTTCAGTGTCTCAGTTTAATTACTAATAAAAGGGGGACAGGCTGTGAGTCATAATCAGCTCGTTGAAGAATATTAGACCAATCAAACCAAAAGAATGCTTTAATTTCATTTGGTCCTAGTTCCTGCTTTAGAACAGGATTAAAAATAAATATAGAGAAAGAGATGGAGAAAGTGAGTCACCTAATTTACATCTAACATAATGCAAACAAGCATTTCTTTAATAGGTGTTCAGTACCTGAAGTGCTAAATTATAGCAACTTCTAGAAGCAACTTCTTAATGGAAAATCCTAGCATTTTTAATCTTACTGCAGATTTTTTTACCTTGTCAACTCAGAATTCATCTGATTTTGAAAAAGAAAAATCTTTTACTTGGAGACAAAGGTAAGCCACAGTACACCTCAAACTAATTAAAGATGAATCTCTTCTGGAACAATGGTACAAAGAAAAAAGCAAATTATATTTTATAACTCAGACAAAACAGTCATCCACCAAAAGAATATTGCCTTCTTTTAATTATTAGAATAAATCATTCCATGGAAAACTGTTTGGCACATAGTGAAGATAAGAAGATGATAAATATAATATAAAACAATAAAAGGAGATAGAGTCTCTATTCAAGCAAACTCATCCTAGTTGCAAGTGAAACCCTGTGGGACCACATACCAAGTTACCTCAGAGGCCTCAAAATGTCAATGGTACTTCATATAAGACCTTCATATTACCTAAACTGATTAAGATTGATCTAATTTAATTTTCAATAACTAGTCCTTGGTAACATTCTGACTAACATAAAACATTGAAACTCTTTTTCAAAAATATTTGTAGTTGTTAGGAGAAAGGCCATAATAAGTATGGTATTTACTAAGTATGAGTTGAGTAAACATGGAGCTGGTGGTTTGTGCTTGAGCAGGTAGGGCAGTAGGTTGGAACACAGCCTAGAATCTGCTTGAGTTCCATTTCTGAGTAGCCTCCCTTTTTCTAGAGACATTCATGGTACTGAGTACCCAGGTGAATTTCTAGAAGCTTTTTATACCTTTGATTTTGAGCCTCACAGCAGGTTCTTGGACTTTACACTTGCAAGAACCCTGGTTACTTTGTTTTTGGAAGGGAGGAAGGGA